>JAPDSC010134818.1:244498-255928 GCA_026290005.1 Latrodectus geometricus
AATTATTTTATAAATTTTGTTTCTATCAAATATATGAATTGCAGAGTTCACTCTAGTATTTTTCAAAATTATTTGCAATATAAAAAAATTAAATACATCCCATAAAAAATAAATTTAGTGATATTATCATACTAAAATAAATTAATTTTGATTATTTCAAATTTTTATGGGAATGAGATGTGATACTTCTCAATTTAGGGGTTGGTATCTTGCAAAAGCGATTCTTGGATGCATCGAAAATCTGCTTGGTATGAATTGAAATAGGCTGAAAGTTAGTTTATCAGTTTTTGACGCGGAATTCTTACGAATAGATAAATTAACTAGTTGTTTATAATTAACAGTAGTAAATTAATTAACTGTTCAATTATTAAACTGTCTTCTGATTAAACAGTTTACTTTTTCGTTATTGCCACAGCTGAACAACATAAGAAAGATATTATACTTACTTTCTGCTTGGCACATTTATCTGTATATGTGGTCAGGATTTGTTTTGGGTCCATTCTTGTCACTTTCTATTTTGGAAGATTTCTTTTGAATATAATATTTAAATAGCAATACACGATACATGTCATGAAAAAGTTTGGGAAATATTCTCCCTATCAAATTATTTACTTTGGATCATCAAACTGCAAATGTACAAATGAATGTTTTTAAAATGTGAAGCACTAAGCTAAATTTTTACATTTCAAATAATGTTTTTGTTGATAAATAGTTTGTATCAAACTACGAATAACTTAAGTTTACTTCTGTATTATTATTCCTGTAGATTCTATTGCTTCTGATTTAAAGCTCAAAGATTAGTATTGACATTGAGAAATTAAGATTGCTTGTATAGAGAAAAAATTACACAGATCTATGTGTGTTGTCTAGATCTGGTCATCACTGTACTAGGCAGATGTGTTATAGCTCATAAATTAATTTTTAACTCTTGAATATTTTATAATATATTAAAATTTTGAAAATGCTTGTTAAAATAAGCACATTTAAAATTCATATTATATTTTTAACAAACTTGTAAAACAAACCTTACAACTTTAGACATTTTTTTCAGGATCTTTTTATGAATTTTCAGGGCAGAAAGAGTTTATAATCTCAATTGACGAAAACATCAACAGTGTTCGTAGATATTTCTCAGAAAAAAAAAGACCTGTCAAACTCTATGAATATATTTATTCGATCTTAGATTATAAACACAAGAACGAAACTGATTTATTTTTTATACCTTTTTGAAAACTCTGATTCCTTGCAATATTAAATATAAATTGTGAGTACCTTTTTGACGTGAACACAGAACTTCCTGGTAATTAATCATAATATATTTTTATAAGCGTCTATACAAATAAAGAATAAAGTATCAAGGCGCGGTCAATAGCCAAAACATCTGGCGGATTATGAATTCTAAAAATCGGAAAATTATGTAATGTTTACATTTTCTGACAGCGACGTAAACAAGGAAATGGCATTTCAATGAAAAAAAGTGAAATGTTATTTTGATTTTTTTCGCTTGTATTTTTAACTATGATTGTGCAAAGATTTTTTTAATTGATTATAGTTCAAGCTAGGTTTATATATCATGCTTAGCAACAGTATTGCATAGATGTTTTATGAAAACTATTTTTATACTATCCACTGCCTATATTTCCAGGATAATTTATTTTTTTGATTAATATTATGCATTCTCTTGTCACAATATGGCAACAATGCCCGTGCACCCATTCAATAGGAATGTTAACATAAATTAGAAACACAATTAGAATTTTTGTTATGACCCCAAAGACACGGGCTCATAATTAATGAGATCTAATAAGACTTATAGAACTTTTTTATATAACTTAATGTTTAGATCTGCAGTAAAGTACATTACATCATTGCAGACAAAGAGCATTAATGTAGGCTTAAGCCGTTAAGTTTAAGTATGCAGTACCACAAATTTAAGCCATTAAGATAAGACTAACGGCTTAAAAACAATTTAAGTCCACCACTCAAATTGTTTTTAGGGAGATCCTTTGTTAGACAAAGTCATACTTAGTTGTCACAAGAGAAGAAATCTGAAAAATTCTCAAGCACTCACTACGACATACGTGCACGTAAAAGGCTTACGCGCAACATCCAGTTGTCTAGCGGTAGAGCAGAGTCATAAAGAGAGCTTCTCTACTATTACCATGGCAACCGTAAACTACAATCAACTATTAATTTGACGCCGCATAAGGCAGTCATAAAAAAAATTTAATATCCGTTAAGTAAATTGCATTCAAGTCTTTTCATATATAGTGGGTCGTATTCACGTGTCGCAAGTAAAGAAAACAAGAAAACTCCAACAAATATAGGTCACAGCGGTAAACATGTATGCAGAAGGCAGAAGCACAACATGTCCTTTCTCTGTAGCAATGTCTGTAGCAATACTTTCGCTCATAAAAGCGCTGCCCAAACTCTAGGACACCATAAACCAAATTAAATAGTACTTAATACTAAGTAATAATAAAATATGCTTGTATTAATCGCAATGAACTTATCTAAATATCTTCCTTTCACTAGACTTAAAATTTATCTCTTCCTAAAATGCTATGAGATTCTTAATAGTTTTTAAAATTGATGCGAAAAAGGAGAAATTATTTCAGACCTGTTTGAGAATCTCCAATATTTTCGAACATGCCTTTAATTTTCCTTTAAAAACCATGTCCATTAAGTAAAAATTGTGTATAAATATGATTATAAAAGTAGTCAATGGAAACTATATCATGAATTTAATAAATTCAGAATTTTTTAACTGAAATTAAAAAACAGAAAAAAATAAAGAAAATTTAAGAAAAATGTATATTTTATTAAAACTATATTTCTGAAATAAATATGAAAAAAAATATACTATAGTAAAAAATATAAGGACCGGAAAAAATAGTTCCTTTTTATGTTTACTTTTATGATCATTTTTCAAAATATATTATTTGAATATATTATATTTCGAATCCCTGAGGCGTAGTGCTATCGCTTGTGCTCTCCTGGGACATGTCCATGGTTCGATCTTCAGGCTGGGTAAGATCAACTCAGCAAAACAGATATGGGGGCTATAGGTCTTGGCTTCATGATATATATATTTATATATACTTGGTCCTAATTTAGGCTCTGATGTTTGTAGAGCTTGAGCTTGTTCAGAATTTAATTTAAATTGCTGTTGAGGGACAAATAAAATAATCAACCTTTTTCTTAGACTATCTGAAACTTTACCATGATCCATCAATTTGAAAATAAACAGTTTTATGAACTTAATCTGAAAGTGTCTGTCGATTAAGAGAGATGGAAAAACCGTATGTGTCTGTATGTATATATTAGAGAATAAATAAATGCAATTAAAAACTAAATGCATGAGTTGTAAATATTACTTTCAAAGATATAAATATAATTTGTTTACAAAATTTTTACATTATGTATAAAACCTCAAGAAACTTTTCAGGTATATTTATAGATACAAAAAAAAAAGAATAGTTTAAAAATTTTCTAATAATCCAAAATAATGTCACCACTTATTTTGGATTTATCGTTTATTTACAAAATAATTTGTTTAGTTTAGTAGATAAGTATAAAGTAATGTAAAAAGTTTTATTTTTTAATCAAATAATCACTTTTAATGACAGCAAAATAACAGGAAATTGCGTCACATGTTTTTATAAATGGTCATTTACGTGGGTTATTCATTTGGTGTATATTAATTTTGTTTTTCAAGTTAAAAGCACGTTCTAATAAGATCAAAAATTTGATCACCCTATTATAACTTTATAAATGTATTTGGTTGATTTAGTATCTTTGCTTTTTTTCAGAACTCAAAAATTCTAAAAAAATAAGATTGGATTTTATAAATATAACTCGAGAAGTAGTTTGAATCAAAAAACGTGATACAAGTATTATAGGATAATCAAAAACTTTTGGAGCATTTCGGGATTTATTTGAAAAAATATGGCAAAATGCTTGTTCATATCATATTGTTTCAAACAATTTTTAATATTATATTTGTTAAAAAAAATATTTCAATAAAATAAGAATAAAAAAATGAAAAATCATAATTTATATTTATTTACAAAAAATACCATAATTTATACCCTTTTGCATTCTATTTTTAAATGGATATTTTTGCATTTTATTTCCTAAAGAAAATCTTGATCATCCGTAGCCTCGGTTAACCGTGATATAGAATTTATTATACTTGTATAAGTGTGTGCTAACTTTGATGTGGAATATTTAATTTCATTTTTTAGTAAGTGAAAAACATCTTTTTCTTATCGATTTGTGTTGTATTTATACTTATATATTTATTAAAGCTATGACCCTTAACTCTCTCTTTTCTTGACTCTTACAAGTCTTGAATCTTACAAATGAGTTATTGGTAAGTACTTTCATAGAGTGTTTTTAAATAATTGTAGTCTTATTGACATCCAGTAAAAATATTTTAAAATTTTAATTTTGCTTTTGATGAATTAAGATACGAAGCATAATTTTAATATAATTAATTTATCATAACCTAACTTGGAATATAATTGAAGGGAGTCTTATATTATTATTTTATTTTTTCTTAATAGTTTTTTGATAAATTAGCATTAGTTCTGGTTAATTGGTTTTGATAATCAATATATTTCTATAAATAAATAACGGATATACACTCATTTGTATGAAAAATCAATGCCAATACTTATTCAAAAAATTTAAGATCTAACATTTGAAATGTGGTAATTGATTAAGATAACCAATCAGATAATTCTACAAATAAATATTAAATAAAAAAAAATATTATTGTAAGAAATCAATATCTAGATTCACCCACAAAAATTTAAAAAACTATTTTTGGAAATGGAAATTTTTTAAATGTATTGGTTTGAAACAAATTTTTGAAAGGAACTGGATAAGCAATGAGAACTTTTTCACAAATGAACTTCAGATAAATACTCATTTGCGAGAATCAATATAGATATTTTGCAAAAAATTTAAATATGAACTTTGGAAGTGAACTAATTGGTCTGAATAACCAATGTGTGAGTACATTTAAATACTATTGTGTAAAACTGAAGGAGCAGTCGTTTTTTACAATAACTTCACGAGAAATCATCTGAGAGAAATTTAGAAAGTGGAGATATTATGTGTGCTTAAGCGATGATGAAAATGTAGTTGAGCAAAAGGTAATACAATGCATAACAATGCATTTACTGAATTCATTGTATAGTAACACATGATTATCTATTCAAGAAGAAGAACGAGCAGATGTTCCTTAGTATTTGATATGCCCTCGCTTTTCAGCACAATGGTATTCATCATCACAAGTTCTTGTTGTAAGTGTGCCCATTCATCAACCAGAATTTGTCTCAATTGTTGGATGTTCCCCAAAGAATTTAAAGGTGCCTGAAGATGATTCCTTAAGCATCCCACTGATATCCTATGAGATATAAATCAGGTAAGTATGCTGTTCAATTTCTCTTCGAGTGTTATCTTCCTTTTATAGCAGATGCTGAACAGCTGGAGTCCGGTGTGATCATGCCTTGTCATGCATAAAATCGAAGTCTTCTCCAATATCAC
Source organism: Latrodectus geometricus (assembly GCA_026290005.1). Lineage (NCBI taxonomy): Eukaryota > Metazoa > Arthropoda > Arachnida > Araneae > Theridiidae > Latrodectus > Latrodectus geometricus. The sequence continues at coordinate 250,055 of JAPDSC010134818.1, forward strand.
CAAGCAACAGACGCATTTGGAGAAGGATCACTTCCTCATTGTCGCAATCTCCGGTTATAAAACCTCTGTTGTAAACGTGGAGCGCACTCAGCCAGTTCAGCATACTTGCTGAACAACAATTCCAGGACCACTGAAACAGTCTTTCTCCGTGATGTTACTGGGATGAAAACATGTCCCTACCTCTTCCCAATACAACTGGCAATTAGAATAGCTTGTAGCATTGAAATGATTCTCGTCCGTAAAGAGGGCACGACACGCTTGATTAGATGTCCAATTTTAGTTCTTCTTGTACAAAAGTGGAGGCGTTGGCTATCTTTCCAAGAAATGCAACATTCAAGACGTTGAGTGAATATGCCCTATTCGTGAATTAGTCTGGGTACAGTAAACCGCAACACTTGTTACCTCGGTGCTATATACTATTGCTGAACAATGAAGCTTGTGGATTGATTTTGAGCTCATTTCACCTGCAGGTTGGTTGGTTGGTTAGTTTCAATGGCGCAAGGTCCAAATAAGGACAAGCTGCGCCAATTTCACCTGCAGGAGGATATATCGATCATTCACTGGATTAAGTGACCACCATCAACTTCTCTAACAACCTATGATTTGGAAGACTTTCTTATTATGCAAAATCACACCTTTTTTTATTCCGGAATCTTCAGCCCCACTAGTCGCACTACGCCCATCCTCCGGCTTTCCAATCATTGCTCCATATTTTCCAGATTCTTCTCTCCAGATTTTCTCTAGACATACATTTTTAAGCAACTCATATGCATTTGCAGTGAATGTCTTTGATTCTGTCAGCCTCCTTTTTATTATTGTAATCTTTAACTGCACGCACCGACCGCATATGTTTCGCATATGCTCCACTCGCCTGAAGCACGTTTAGTTTCTGACATTTGTGTACGTGTGACTTTTCTACTGAATTGCGTGTTCATTGCAATGATTGCACAAGAACTCCTTTTTTAAAATTTTATGGGGATCTTCAAATTTTTAATGTCAAGTTTCGCACACAAATGTAAAAATAAATCATTTAAAAACTCATTTGCGAAAAATCAATTTCTAGATTTGCACAATTTTTTAAATCAAAATTTGAAATTTGCTGATAGATTTAAATGACCTTACCTAGATACATTTCTTCAATGAATAGAGCCTAAATCGGCAATATAATCTATGCTTTCAAATTAATTATAATTCTACGTTTAATATGTAATTTATACCTATATATTAATATTGACAGTAATTTTTGCTTATGTACCTAAGAGATAAATATTAAATCATAAAATATGCAATGTTTAATTTTAAAGTGCTTGAAATGGTCAGATATTTCACATTTAATGAACTGAATAACCTTTTAAATGTTGCATTGTTATAATAATTTCAGATAATATAGAGTTTTTGCATTGTTTCATTTCACAACTTTAATAGATGAATTCTATCTTGCCTTTAACTCTGCTTATGCTTAAGCAGTTTAAGATTTATTCTTTTCTACATATATTTAAAATTAGGAATAAGCTTATATTACGTATGAGTGACGTGTATATAATATATAAATTCTTTTATTTATTTATACCATTCTCTCAAAATCTATAAATGCATGTATTACAAATAAGGTTTTGTTCCAACAATCTTTAGGTATTTAATTATTCGATTCAATCTGATTTTATTTCATAAAAAAATGAAGATTTAAAAGCTTAAAAAATCGCTGCTTAATAAGAAAGAAATCATTCATATGTTTTATAATTTCAAAATTGTTCATTTGTAATAAAAATTAAAAATTTATTTCTTATATGATAAGTAAAATCAAGCATTTATCTAAAAATATATTAACTAGTGTGCTAGTGTTGGCATTGTATCAAAATTATAAACTAGTTTTGAGTTGTTTAGGTAGTTTGAAAAATAGCTCATTTTTAAATTCAAGATAAAATAATTCAGAATCTATAAACAAGGTGTATATTTAACAATATTAGAATGCTTACATTTTAAATTCATTATTTCCGTTTCCAAAATTAAAAAAAAAATTATGCTAAAAATAATTGTAATTTGAAATTTTGATTTTTTACATAATTTTAATATTTTTCAAGTTTTTATAGCAAGTATTTGCAACGAAAATTTACTACAATTATTATTTTTTGTTTTAGATGAGAAAAAGAGGACATAATAAATAACTTTTCAACTATATTTCATGTGAAATGCATCGCTATGTTAATATTTTTTATAATACCTAAATTTTCTTAAAAATGAGTTTATTTGTATCTTGATGGTTCCCTTTTGTACGCAAAGGTTAATCACTAGACCTTATACTACAGTTTAAAGCAGACTCCGAATCAGTACAAACATCCAAGCTGAAGGTAGAAATCATCAAACCCACGAACTGTTTAATGGAAGGCTACAGGACTAACCATTTGGCTGCTAGTTTGGCTTCTTAAAATCCGAGGATTGAGCATTTCTACAGCATAGAAACATTATACATTTCGAGAATAATTTTAAAATATCAAAGAAATACTTTAAAAGCACAAAAGTGTCGTAAACTATCTCAATTGTAATGAAAAATTAAAAAAATTTTATTGTATCCCTTTTTAAGGAATAATTGAAATTACTACCAGAATTACTAATTGTAATAAAAATGTATTTGAAACAATATTGCACCAATAAAATATTGTATTAATTTGCAAATGAGGAAAAAATATCCGTGTTCATTAAATTGTTGCCTTTAAATAACTTGTTTCATTTGTTATCAATTCTTGTTTCATCAATAGCTTACCCCACACATTTATTATACAATTCTTAATGAAATTTACAACTTACTATTGTGAAAAAAAGAGAAACCTCCTTTTTCTTTGATGTAAATATTATTCGCATGGCTAGAGATAAACTTAAAATAAATTTTTTTTTGTCGCAAACTATTTAAAAAAAAAAGGCTCACTATTTAAAAAAAAAGGCTATTTTAAAAAAGGCTAATTTTTCTGAATGCAAGTTTGTTGAAGTTGTAACACCGAACTAATGCAACATTTTCCTCGATATTGCTATAATTGTTAACGAGTTAGAATCCTGAACTATCATTTTAACAAAGTGCCTCGTTGATATTGTAACATATTAATAAGTAAAAACATTAAAAATTATTAATGTTATAAAAAATATTATAATTTTTATAATGATAATGTTTTTCTTTAAATCGTAATAATTATTTTTAAATCCTCTTTATAATGAAAAATATAGAAAACAGAAAAAAACGCGTTTTCTCTTATTTCATTCTTTTTTTTTCTCCCATATATTTGTTTTTTACTTTGCTTCATTACATTTTTCTCAATCAATAATAGTAATACCCTGTGAAATTTATTTATTAAGTTATTTAAATATTAATGTAATAAAATGTATAATTTAACACTTACATTTATGCTATTCTGTCACAAACATGTCTTTTAAAAAAAAACATTTAATTTTTTGATGTTGTGTGCGTTAGTTGTTCCATTTTAAATCTTGCTTTTTAAGCACGATTTGGTGTTTATTTATCTACTCTAATCTACAAGATTTTAAATTATTTAAAAAAAAAAGTAGTAACTTTTTTAACGCATTATGAATTTCCTTGAAATAACTTTCAGTATTAACATTAATAACGTGGGGGAAAAAGTAATCCATTATTTTTTTGGTAGACGTCTGTAGTGATCAATATCTCGTGAGGTATCTATCAAACAATTTCAGATTTATGCTCGTTGGAAAGGTGACATTTGACACTAAAATATCCTCTTGCGGCTTTTTGTTTGATTAATTCAGTTACGAGTACAAGGTTTTAAAAATGGAAGACAACAAACAGAAAATTCGATACAATTTCGTTTTTCTTTTATAATGCCGAAAAGGATAACCAGGTGGCTGAAATTGTGAAAGGTGTTTATCGTCCTATATAATACTGTAACAACCAGTTACGAACAATTTTTGTTTTGTCGATTCCGTTCGGGTATTTTGATGTTAGAGATGCACCTCGCATGTGGATACAGCATCGTCGAAAATGTCTATAAAATATCAAAAATGATCGAAGTTAACCGCATGTCAGCAGTCGTAACGCACAAGACCTAAAAATCTACATGAAAACTGTTTTAAACCTTTTTACAAAGCGAATCCAAAAGAAGTTACATGAAGTTCACGTAAAAATAATGGATTTCTTTTTCCCAAACCTAATATCTCGATTCAATAATAAAAAATCGGAAAGCAAGCTATTGTGGTAAATATAAAAAGAAGCATTTAAATAATTATATACTGAATCGTTATGAGTAATGCTCCGATTCTAAATTCTGGAATCTAGAAATAAATGTATTATCTCAATTCAGAAACGTAAAATATCTATAAATTATCATTTGCATAAAGCGCACTATTTTTCAATTTAAGAGAAAAATACATCTTTTATTTTTAACAAAAAAATATATTTATAATAGACTGTCAAGGAATACATCTAAGACTAGATAGGATATTAAATGCTTATTAGACTTTTTTCATACATAGAGAGAGATAATGAAACATCACACCCAGTGCAAAAAAGTGCCAAGTACTAAGAAACCCAAGCCGAAAATCCAAGTGAGAAACACCTCATCATTAAAATCAAAATTGCGTGGGCTGGGAACCTCATTTTACCACATTTCAGGAGTGAATCGGACATGCATAAAAAATAATTGCAATAAAATAGCCCCATGAAAAAGACGCATTTACAGAGGATGTAAAATATAGAAAGGCAGAAACAGAAACGAGTAGAATTCAATGTTAGGAGACACTTTTTCTCTTATGTTGCTTTTCAAGAGAGAAACGGAATGCTTTGGTCACGTGCATCTATATGGAAATCAACGGGATGAAAATACCGTCATCTTTTGCTCTTTGGATGCAAACACTCAACCAACTTTCAAAAAACAGATCACTTCATAAATTTTGAAGAATGGTTTTTCAGAGTTATTTTAAATTCTGATAATATTTTTTTTTTTTTTTTTTTTTTTTTTTTTTTTTTTTTATCTTTATTTTGGTTTGTTTACCGCTCAACGCTTATTTTTTATCCATGAAAGCTAGTTAGATCGGAAACTTTTAATGTGTATCCATTTGGAAATCAATACAAATCTCCATTCCAACTCCAAACATCCATGTCCAAAGTGGAATTCGAACCCATGAGCTGTTGAACATAAGGTAAGGGTGCTAACCATTCGACTACCAGTTCGGGTTTTGAATTGTTGCGTAAGGAATATCTTGAAAAACTAAGTTCTTTAATAAAAGAAGCACACACACCACAATCAACGCACTTAAAACTATTTGAACACAGAGAAGTGTTCAAATAGCACCCACCAAGCTGCAAGCAAGTGAAATTTCTTAAAATAAATTAATCAATGAAAAACCAATTAATTATCATTTACTCACCAAAAATATTAAGTTATACTAATTGATTATTATCCTGATAATTTTGAAACACTTATTGATAGAACATACAAATTTTATTTATTTGAGAAGATTATATTCTGCTTAATCAATGAATTTGTATTTAAAAAAGCATATTTTCAAAGCATGCACGCATTTACGATGTATAATATTAAAGTATTATCACATTTATTAAGGAAAGATAATTACTATATTAATATGTAACTTTTTTATTCACTTTGTATTTTCAGCTTATAAGTGAGAAGTTCGGTCTTTCGAATCGCCTAACATTCATCAGTCTTCCTCAAATATTTTGTAACAGATTTAGGCACCATTCCAAATACATGCAAAAAAAAAAAAAAAAAAAAAAAAAAAAAAAAAGAAATATATAACCTCATCCTAACAGTCAACAAATCTGATGCTCTAATTTAATATTTAAAACTCTGTAAATATTGAAATTCATACAAATTTAAAGTATTTATTATTCAT
>JAPDSC010134818.1:256328-293160 GCA_026290005.1 Latrodectus geometricus
ATGAATAATAAATACTTTAAATTTGTATATAAATTCCTCTCCCCTAAAAAAATCCCAATATTCATGAAAATAAAATGCAAGATTTTTATTTTGGGTATTATAGTATCTCATGATTAAGCGAGTGAAGGGTACGTGGTCGAAAGGTACATCTTAAATTTCTGTATTGTATACGGCTAACAAGTGTGTGCTTTTTAAGAAAACAATTTTATAAATATATTCAATTTAATTTAATATTTCACGTATTATCTTTCGAATTTCTTTTCAATTTTTGAAATTTTTCAAAATTTACTATTCAAAAACAAACTTTTTTAATACTGATACTCCCAAAGTGTAAAATTAAAAAATGCAAATTTATAAATTTTTATTAGCCTCATTTTTTATAGTAATTTGAAGTTTAAAGTTTTTTTATATTATTAGCAAGGACAATTATAACTAAATTTTTAGTTTTCGATTATGAAAAAAATTATTCCAAAGAAACACGCACAATAAAATGCAATAGTTTTTTTTTTTTTTTTTAAATATGAAAACCTAAATAAATATATTTAGTAACCATATTTCAGTAAGTAAAGTAATAGTATTTAAACAAATTAAATTTCTGTTGATAACGCAAAACAATTCTTTACATTATCTTAGATTAACTAATAAATTTGTCAGGAAATAATATCAAAATAATAGAAACACACACACATCTTTGAATAAAAGTGACATTTTAAATGTGTGTGTGTGGGCTTCATAAGCATTAAAATATGGATAACATTTTATGAATAGAAACAATATTCAGGTAGTTTGCGCGGTAACTTCATTAGTTTTAGTATTCCTTTCAAAAGATAAAATGTCGACACCTCATATTTCCAAAGAGTTTTAATATTAGGCGATGACAGTAGTAGTAGTAGGACATGATATGGGCAATAATATCCTACTTTTCTAATGGACCAATCATAACCCTAAAAGGAAGGATCACTGGAGAGATTCTTTATTATTTTTCTGACCAAGTCCATTTTATGATGAAAACTTTGTTTCCTGCGAAAGGGAACTGCAGAATGATAATGCACTTATCCATACAACGGAATTTTTCTAATCCTTTGTTTGACGAATGTACTTACCTTGGTTATCAAACACCCGACCTCAATAAAATTGAACCGTTATGGTCTATATTACACCTTCATGTCTTAGAGAACTTTCACAATATCCCCTTGAAAAAATGGTGCAATATTCCCCTAAGCACTTGCATGAGTCAATTGGATCAAAGGTGATCTTATATCATACTAATAAAGGATTCTTGATAAATATAAGCTACTTATATTATTTTGATGACCACTTGTACATATTACCCGCTATTTTCTCAATGTCAATGGGACAAATTAAGTTTGGAAAACAAAATTTGAATAATGAATGTAATAATCTGTCTTATGAATGCTGGTCAAAAAGGCAAAAAATAATCACGAATGATAAATTTTTTGTTAAATGTTAAGAAAATTCGCTGCAATAAAACAAAGAAATAATAGTTGTCTCAGATCACGCCATTTCAATATTTAATAGGAAACTTCAAGAGCACTTTACTGCTTGTAATGAATGCACTTTGAAATTTTACTTTAACTCTAAAAGAATAAAATTTTAAAGAGTAAAATAATTAAAAAAACGCAACGTTATATGTTTGGATCATGTTAAATATGGTCTCACCGATAAACCACTTTGAATTATACTGAATTCATTTCCAAAGGCCAAGATTTTTATGAAACCATAAGATCCTTTGATTTCTTTAAATTTTCCGCAATATATGCTCTAGAATTCATGTATAAATTTTTCCTTTAAATAGCAGATTTTGATTTATGATTTATGTAACGAAAAAACAACACAATTTATGACATAAAAATACAATTTATTCACAAAAATAGCTTTAAATGCTAATATTACAATAAAACACACTAGCTTCTTAGGAACATTAAAAATTTGCATTCATCCATTTCATTCACGCAGAGAGAAATTTTTACAGAACAGAAGTAAAATAAATTTAAAAACACTCGAACACTTATACATGCTAGCGTCATTACAAAGAAAAAATTATTTTTAAAATACAATACGATAGATTTATGTTTACTTCTAATTCGTAAAAAATATCACAATTATATAACTTTAAAAAACCGAATGAAAACAAGTAATTTAATTATGAGTTCAAATGAGTTAATCAAGAAAGCAATTGACTATCATTAGTAATTATTTTTCTGATTTTTTATTATTTTTTTGTGTAATTTGTATAAATATACGAAATTTTTCAATTGCAATAAAAATTTTTAAAGGAATTAAATCCTTTTTTTTTACTTTAGTTTAACATATTACAGCATAGTACCACTATTTTAAAAATTAAATATTTTCCTGATACTGAAAAATGAGCAATATACTTGCAATATATTCCTAACAGTTTCATCAAGATGATAAGTACTTTCGGAGCTATTAAGTACTTTCTTCTCACAAGCGGAAAAACATAATGGCAGGAAGTGTAATTAATCACCAAACTTGCCATTGAGGATTATTTTGTTCAATCTCAGAAAGAATGATCAATTTTTAGAAATATCTTTGGTTGCTTAACAGATTAAGAGAGAAAAACTGCACAGCTTGTGAAACTACTTCTTAGATTAAATAATTTCTTCTCATACTATTTTTAAAATATAGATTATTATCGGAATCTAGTCAAACAAAGTGGCGCACATAAATCTTTGGTTTCAGTACGAATAACACAAGAATAAAACTGATTCCGAATTTCTTCCAAAGTTTTAAATTTAACTAATAAATGCAGTATAATTGATTGAAATAACTTCCAACAATGAGATTATTCGGCAAAACTAATATGTTACAAGCTTTCTTGCTAATCGCTTATCTATTAAATAGAACAAAGTTCCTATGACTACCAAAGTACACTGCAAGGAAACATTAGATACAAATATAAAACAAATATACGAACTTTCCCTAGAAAACATAGTATGTTGATTTACACAAAATATTTATCAATAAGAATATGTACAACGATTACAAAATGTATAGATATAAGTTTTCTTTCTTAAATAAAATATTTCAATACTTTCAAAACTACACAGAACATTTTAAGTAGTACAGGATATAATCAGAAGCAAAATACTTGGTAAATCTAATGGGTGGTTACATTCTAACTCAGAATTATTCTGAAATTAGAATACAAGACAATATTCTTCAAAATCAACAAACGATACAAAATGGTAGATTAGTGATTACAATTATTTGCAAAAATGGGTTCATTAATATTTTGACAATTTATTTAAGTATTTACTAAGAAATTTAAAGCAGAATTCAATAGCAATAACCTTATTTTAATAAGTATATCAGAAAAATACGTACGCTATTAATCTATTATGATAATACAAACATTAGATTTTATATTTAGAAATTTATATTAAAAATATATAGCTTATAAACCAATTTTTAAAAAAATCCATTTATTTTAAAAATAGTTTTTTTTTTTTTTTTTAACAAAAATACAAGATCATATTTTTATGCGCAATACAAGAATTAAGAAAATATGTATTTAAAAACAACTATCTAAAATATAGCTTTTTATTTCATGGCCATTCTCTTACATGTAAATAACTTTTTTGTTAGAAATTCGACTAAAAGTAAATAATTTAGAAACAACATTTTTAAGTAGATAGTTAAAGAGCAGGATATAATAAATATATATTTCTATGTGAAACAGAATATATACATAACTCAAATAGATTTTTAGGTAATTCAGAATGGATGAACCTAAGCAAAAGAAATTTTATAATTAACAAATAATCAATGTCTTAATATTGCAATTTTCAAACTGAATGTAAATTTTCCATAAAATACTAAAATTTGATCCGAAAATATATTAAGCATATAAATTATCACTATGCATTTAAAATTGAAGTGATAAATATTCATATGAATGTTTTGGCATCCCTCACATATTTACAAAACAAAATAGTTTATTTTTATAAAGACGAAAAATCTACTAATAGGAAGAATTCATATTAAAACTAATGTAGCATGATTATTAGGTGTTTGAAATAAAAATTTTAAAAATAAAATTGGAAATTTAATGCCTGCATAAATGATTAGACAACGCAGCATTGGCCATTTATATTTACCTCATTTTCAATAATTCTGTTATTACTATTAGATAATAAAAATATTTAGATTTAAACTCAGTTTGTTCGGATAATTGTCATTTTTTGTTTAGCATAAATGCGCAAATCTCAAGACCATTTTACTATATAATACAAATTTGAGTTTCTGTAGATGGATATAAAAACATAATTTTACTAAAACTTAATTCTAAAAATGTCAACAATAAAATCATCGAAAATATGATGACGAAGAGAAGCCAGCTTCATTTAGACGACATAAACTTGGGCAATAAAAACATTCAAACAGAAATATGAATTACAAACTTATTAGAAAATAAATATATTTTCAACAAATCAATACTTCAAGAAAAATATTTTCTATTTCAGAGAATTTAACACACAAACATAATTTGAACACATAAATAACACAGATTAGTGCATGATTGATGAATACTTTTCACTAGAACTTAATTGCAAAACATTTTCAAATGTATGAAAAAACTTATGGTTTACAGAATTTTGATAAATTTAATAGTGTTATAAATGCTTAAGAAAACAAATAAGTTTCAATACAGAGAACACTGGTTAAAAGTACTGAGCCAATGGAAAAGTTTACATCAATATTGTGTTCTTTTTGCAAAAATATTCAGATTGTGCTTTTATGTGTTTAATCTCGTTCTATTTCAATTATAGTGTAAAATGTCTTTGGTATTAGGTTTCTACATCATTCGGTGATTTAAAAATAACACTAGCACAAACACAATTAAACAAAAAAATAGGAATTAGAATTAGGCAAAACTTCGACCAATGACGAAGTGGGTGGGGTTGGTATTAGGAAACAGGAATGCAATACACTGGCACATTAACAAAATGGCATAATAAACATTGGCTAAATAAATAAATACAATGCAAAAATAAATTACTTTCTATGATTCAAGTGTTATTTGGACCCTATATACAAGTTGTTTTTCTTATCGAGGTTTGCACATGGCTAGAACAAATTTTAGATTCAATGACAAAATAATTTTAAATAAATGATCCATGTTCACTGAGTGAAGGTAAATTTAAGAAATCTCAAACTAATTATCACATGGTAGCTAATATATGTTCAGCATTTAATGGTTTCATATTGTGATGACTCTTTACTTTATACAACTGGAAGAATTTCCTATTGAAAAATGATCTACGTGGTGAAAGATAAATTACACTGAAGTATTCTCATTGAGACAAAGATGAGATGAGATTTTAAAAAAATAAATTAAAACAATAAATAAAAAATCACAGCTAGAGAGGGCCTTTCACTCTAGTGCAGCCACTCCAGGGGTACCTCGGTGGAAGGGTCTTGGAACGTTCGTCTCTCAATGATCAATTTAAAGGTCTCTTCCATGATTTTAAGAAATTCATTGTAGTCTCTCAGGATGAGAATGTCTCTGAGTTCTCGCTGAGACTTGCTCTTCACATCCTTGTACTCTTTGTTCATGGCCTCCGAGATTTCAGTCTTGCTGGGTCGCACGCCCAAGCTTATGCCGCCCAACTGAAGCTGGCACACGTCCTGCGTCAAGATGGTCTCCACTTCTCGAGTCTCTTCCACGAAAGGACCGCTGTGGAGCACCTGGTCCACCGTCACCTGAGTCAAGGCAATGCCGAAGTACGGAAGTTTATCACTGAAGTACTTGATCGCACGCTGCAGCTGAAACAAGAACATCAAGTATTAAATTCAGCCTGAATACACCGTATTCTTTGTGAATAAGGCAAACAAAGAATTTGATAATTTCATCTCTGTAAGTAAATTTTTTTTTCGTTGAATGCGTTAATATTATTAAAGGCCTGGGATAAACTTGGTAATCACATTTATTAAATATTTGATAATATCAATATCTTATTTAGATTGTTTCAAAATTGAGAAATAATTTAGAAATCAAGCATAATAAAAATGGATTAAGTTAGAATTGGTTACTTGACGTAGATTACAAAATTTCAACCCATATTAACAGGCACAGAAAAGACATCAATCTTGCCCATCAGAATAAGTAATTAATAGGAAACTCTGCTAATTTTATTTTAAATGAAACAGTAAGAATAAATTTTAAATATTTAAAAAACTCGAATTTTGTATATACGTTAATTTTAAATATTCCCAAATGTCTTCAAAAAATGTAAAATAAATAAGAAAAACATTATTTAAAGATTTTGATTTAATTTATGTAATATCAAAAATGCCTTCAATCTCAGTAATAAATTTTAACAAATTATATTTCTTCCATTTATATTTGTTTAAGATTATAATGAACAGTGTTTAATAGATTTTACTAACACTATATTGTAACACCAGTGAAAAAAAGGGTACAAATATCATTATATATATTTTAGAAACTGTGACTCACCTAACTAACAATTTTTTATTAATACTATTTACATTCTATAACGTTAAATATTTTTAACTTATTTTTCGTGCATAGTTACTTTTCACCAATATAATAATAAGTAAAAGGAAGATTCAACTTACATTCATGTTTAGCACCGCATTCCTATCCACCAATGGCAGCCATTTGAGCCTCATAATCGAGTAATTAATGTAATGAGGATCATGGAAAATACGCACCCCCTAAAATTAAACATTTTTTAAAATGACAATGAAAGAAAACACAAAATATATAATTGTTAACAAATTATATAATTGTCTTTTATAGTACTACTGAACCGAAAGAAATATAATTATCATGTTGAACATAAATAATAAATGCCAATAATAAAATCAAAGTATACGATAATTTACAAAGAATTTTCAAATACATTAATGATTTATATAATAGAATTGATTAACATGTTAAATGTTTTCATTTTATAAAAATGTTCTTTAAAATACAGAATATTCATTACAATTCCTTCAATTCTTAGAAAAAATCCCAAAAAGTACCGGAACAGTAAAAAAAAGTAGAAATAAAAAGAAAGTAGTACTTTTTCAATGTAGAATGTTTGGCTTCAAATTATGACAATAATATAATATTCAAATAATATAAAAGTAATATTTATCATTTTATGTTTGCATGTACATACTTTAATGTGGAATTAATTATTAACAATATTGAGAATAGTTATTTCCAAGCGTTTAAAAACTCTCATGATTATCGTAGCAAAGAAATGTACGCAACACTTCCTGAATATGAAATGTAACTACAAACCAATCGTTTGAAGTCTTAGCGCTTCAGGGATGAAAAATTTAAGGGATTTGATAAGAAAATATTACGGAAAAAAGAAAAATATATGCTTCACTCTTAAACTCTGACGGTCCTAATTGCTGATACTTTCGATGCCTAGTACACGTGTGATGTGGAGGACTCAGTGTACGTGCATTTGGATGCCAGTCACGATCCATGGAAAACTGAGAGCTCGATAAAAGGAGGCTTCCCCTCTGAGGTGAAGGGTCAAGTAGGTAGCAAAGATGCAACACCTCGAATGCACATTTCCGCAGTCAGGAATTGGGAGAAGCCATTAGAGGTTGGCACTTGATAAGTTATTACTATTCCATGTCGCCAAACATTTTCACACGTACTTTCGTAAAAAGATCTCTAATTTATGGTGGAAATCTATGAGTTTCATTACTACAAGCGGCTTCATTCTATTTCAGAATTGCTTCGTTTTTTTGCCAATACACTGATGTTTCAGGAACAATTTTTTCCACAAAAAAATACGTTAAAAACCCAATTAAAATATCATTAAAATGGTGGAAAAAATTCAAATTGAAATATTTACATTTTACATATTTTACATTATTTCAAATGGACATTCTCATATTGAATCGTATTTTTTCAGCTTTATCTATGCCAACATGGTATATTAGATCTTAATAAAAACTATTAAATGTAATAAGCTTTTAAAAAAAATTTCATGTCTGTAATTTTAATAATTTCTTTGATACTAACAACATTGATAAAAATTAATTAATTTTCTCAAATTTTTCCTTCTCCAAGACCCTATTAACAAATAAATTAATCTTTTATTTTAGTTTAAGAAAATTGCTGATAAACACAGCAATTATTTGGAAGATAAATACTAATATAAAGCTAAAAATGTAATTTTGCTATTTTTTATTGGTAATTTATCTTTATTGGTATTAAAGAACTTAAGTTAAACAAATTTACATAAGTTATACATAACTATTCTTTTTATATTAAATAACAATACAACTACATGAATCAATATTATTGCTTCAAGTCACTAATTACATCTACAAACTTCTGCCTATACATAACGATGAATATTTCTATCTATTAAAGAAATAATAACTGAAAATTTAACACTAATATTATGTTAAAAAAATTGAAATTGTAGGATTTAATCACCTTATCTTCCATTCCAAAAAAACACAATCTTAGAAAATAAATTTATTGATAATTCTATAAAAATTGTATAAAAAAGACAAATTCAGTTAAGGATTATTTTTTAAGCTCAAGATGTTTTCTATGAGAATAAGAGGGATACCAGATTTTCAATTTGGTCAACTTTTATATTTTTTTATTACTGCTTAAGAAAATATGTTACATGTCATAGTTTTTTTTATTATGTCAGTTTTCACATTTAGCTAATAATACAAATACAATATCTTGCAAAAAATAAGTTCAGGAATATTCTCGCATAATATTTTGAATACTATTAATAAACATAAAATTCACCTATTTATCAAAAAAAGTAAGTAGAATTAAGGAAAGCGTCTTTCTTTTATTCAGATCTTATTTTAGTCCAATCAGCAGGCGAGTAGGTTCAATCAAAAAATACAAATACTTGATGTTCCTTTCAGATGAAATCATTGACATTTTTGACATTAAAGAGATGTTGGGAAAAGTAAAAGACATGAAAGGTGTGACAGCACCCAAAACCTACGCTCTTTTACATGTACTAGATATTCTTTACCGGATAATGTACGCATAAAAAAAAGCGGGGAAAGAACTAGCTGACATACGAACTTTTATGAACTCTCATTTTTTCTCTTTCTGTTGTAAAGGGAAAGGGGAAGAGGAACTATTCATTGCTTGCGCAATATAGGTGAGATTGAACTTGTGAAGATTATCCTGCAGTTCACACACCCTCAAAAAGTCACGTGACTTCACAAGAGACCGGCGGCTAAAAGGTCATGGTCCAGTGCTAACTCGGTGACTGAGTCACTGGGTTGTTGGACACAAGTGCGAGCTTCCACATGATATACAACGCTCTAGCGTGCCTGGACTTGAACAAATCTTCATTTGCATATTAATGCAGGTGAAGTTAGATTACTTCCTTGCTCTGATATGATTATAATTCTGACATCTGATTTCATTACTAAAGACGATGACTTGTCTTTTTATCAAATCCCTTGCAATAATTTTAAATGTATACAGTTTGTCAATAATAATTATGGTAAAAAATAAATATCAGTTGTTAATTATACTATAATACAATACAGATAAAAACATTTTTAATTATAAACATAAGGTAATAAAATAATTTACATTTAACCACTACTACAAAACAAAAAAGTATGAAAATATAAAGTTATAAATTAAAACTAATAAAAACATTACAATTGTCTTTATTAATTTCAGGAAATAAAAATGTGGTTTTAGAGCAAACAGTTTAAATTACGTTATTATGTTTTGAATTAGTTAAATCAGGAAATATGATTTCATGAATCAATGAATGACTTCAGTTTAACTTAATATCAATGAAGGGTTTTCTGTTACAATTAATCAAAAATGCTAACAAAGCAAAATCAGAGCCATCACTTATGAATTAGAAGGAACTATCTAGGTGGATATAACGTTTAAACGTCACTACTTGGAAAGGTCAACTACTTGAAAAAATTGACAATAAAAAATATCAGCACAAGTTTTTAAATAAAAAACCAAATATATATATATATATATATATATATACACACCAAGCTTTTTTTTAAATAAGAATCACTTAAAAATAATTTAATTCTTGCATAGCACCTTGTAATCACGTAACTTGTTCCATCCCACTGCAGGAATTATATAAATGCAAGCATCAAACCATTACATTTCATAATTGCTCATTTAACACAACCCATGACGTAATGTTTTTTTCCCATCATCTCCATCGAGTCGCCTACGTGAGGCAGGGCACAAGACAAAAACTGACCTAATGATGATAAAACATTTGTGTGAATTATCTTAATGGCTCGTCCTTCTCTCAATCTCGGTTATCTATCCGAAATGAACTGACAAAAGTGAAACTCCTCACCTCTGATTTGACACCTACTCAAAAAGAAAACGTTATTGCTCATCAGCAGAAACCTACGCTCTCGCCACATGTTCTGCGGAAGAGTGACAGTCTGAAGAGAAATCCTCGCGCCACGCTTCACTTCCCGGTCAGTCCAGGCACGCATTGCCCAGCTACCGAGCAATGCACTTTCCCATTCAACATATTCTCAACTTTACATCTGAAGTCAACAATTCCTCTATAAATTATGTAATCAATAGTTATTGGCTCAGTTTTCCCAAGGAACTGAATCACCATTTCCAAAGTTATGCATGCCAAGTATAAATTTAAAACGTATTCAATTCCATGTTATTTTTAATTCAAGATACGTATAAAGTCAAAAGTTAGTTTATAAACATGCCATCCCCCTTTTTTAAATTTCCAAACATTAGCACTCATTTCTATAACTAAAAAAAATACGTAAATATGAACAATTAAAAATATAATTGTAACCAAATACTGAAAACATTTAAAAATGTAAAAAAAATACTAAGCAATAATAAAATTTAAATTGTTTTTTGCAAGTGATTTTGTTCCTGCTTCGTTTCAATTAAAAATAAATAAAAAAAGCGTGCGTGTTTCAAAATGCCATTGTATTTTAGAGAAGAAACGTGCCTTAACGTTTGCATCAACTTTATCAAATTTCAACTGAATAACAGGTCACTATCACGTGAATCAGTATTAATAAATATTAAATCCTATTGTTTAAATTATAAAATATATACCAAATAATTAAATTGATCTAAAAATTATTATAATTTGAATACAAAAAAGAAAAAATGAGTAAGAGATTCTTGACAGAAAAAAAATCTAAAGTTTTAAAAAAAATATGGAATTTTGTTGAAATTGAAAGCAAATCCCTTTCTTTCTGCACTCCCATTCAGATTCCTAATGATTCGAGTGTGGCAGTAACCACAAATGCTCAAGAGCGAACAAAACAAACTATTCTTGTTAAGAACGAGTCAATGCTTTAAAAGCAATTTCATTCTCCAGCCCTATTACTTCCTCTTCTATAGGCTTTTCGGTGCAAACAGAGGTCCATAAATTTGAAGTGACGCCCCGCCCAGCCACATCTCAACAACAAAAGGGATCGAAGATGTTTGAGAGCCGTCCTCTAGGCTTCAGTTTCATTCGCACACATTTTAATTTACAGAACGCTTCATAATTTTTAAATTTATATAAAGAATATAAATGCAAATTCAAAATTTTACTTATAATAGGAACATTACTGGTATTAAATTCGAAATAAAATGCACAAAGATTAATTGCTAATTGCTTTTTGTAGTAAATATACTTTATTGTAGTTAGAATGGTTGGTTCACAAAAGACTGAGTTAAATTTTTAAATTATTTTACAAAAAAAATATATAAAAAATAAAAAAAAAATTCAACGTGAAATCTTATTAAGAATAAGCACCCATAGAGTTTGGAGAGTGATTCATTGTTTCGAAAAGATAAACCATATTAAAATATATGCTAAACATTTAATAAAATTTTAAAAAAATTAGTTTTCATAAAAATTCTAACTTTTATCAAAAATGAATAAAAATGGAAATAAATTTTTAATAGTGAATAAAAGGGGAAAAAATTTAAATAAAACTTAAAATTTCTGCGCTCATCATATTAAAATTGTATTTCCAGTTTTTTTATTAAGCTTGTTATTTAGTAACTATATTTAAAACCTTTCTCGTAAGATATTTATTTATGCGAGAAATCTAGCAACAATAAAACTTCATGGTGCAAACGTCAATGCTAATATTATAAATATATAAATAGATTTAAAATATAAATTAGAAATTTATTCTGCCCATTCAAATATCAAAAGACTAAAAAAATGAGTGATGTCTGATAAAACGCATTAATAATTTAATTTCTAGACTAAAATATAATTTATATCCTAATGCCACACAAATAATAAGTATGACAGAAAATATGAATTCGTAAAAAAGTTTACAAGATATGATAAAAGCTGTCGTTATGATTTTTTATAATAAAGCATTATTTAGTAATTATTGAGGTTTAAAAAATAATAATGAAAAGTATACGAAGAAATTTGTTTCTTAATAACTGAATTCATAATTCAACAATTTAGTGACGTAACAACAAATATGACTCCATACGGGCTTAAATAAATAAAAAGTGAAGTAAATGAATATGCTATTCAAGATGTTTATTTTTATTAATTACTTTTTAGAATTTCCTGAAATATATATTGTAGTGCAAATGTTTTGACTTTTTATTATTAAAAAATGAATATTCTTATCGAAGACATTATGTGGGCAATTTATAGAAGGATCATCTCATGATTTCCAAAGATCCAAATGTCATTATAAAATTTAATGGTACTTGCATCACAAAAGTACTTAAGATACACCATAAAAGCCAGAAAAACATTATTTGGTAGTCTTTGCAATTAATCTGATCAAAAAAATGATGTTATCTAGAATTCGCTAAAAATGCATCCAATGTAATGAAGACGTATTTTTTAAAAGCGAACGTATTTTGTACCAACTTATAAGTGTTGTGTTCAATATTGTCATATCATTGCTCTAAATCTAATAGCACATCTATTAATTGATCCAAACTGTACTTTTCCCTGGAGTCAGCATTTTACTTTTCATTCTTATTAAGTGGAAATAACTTTTCATAAAACGCTGTGATATCTTTTAAAAGAAAATAGTAAAGATCCTTCTTCAGAGAAATCTAATTTTCAAGGTTTCAATTAAAAATTTAATAGTGAGTATTCACGGCACTTCAATGCATAATTCGAAGAGGAATCCAACCACTTATAGCCATTATTTACTTCTCTCAGGATGTTTCTTATCGTAAGTCATGATAAATTACAGCGATTGTTAATCTGAAGAGCATAGATGATGAGTTACCGATGTGTACGAAGGGAAAATTCAAATGATGACTCGCAGTAGTGATAGCAAAAAGAAAAATAGAAATGAGTTTTGCCACAGAATTCACGGCTCAGCAGCTCTGACACAAGTCAAGAATTTACGATCCCCTTTACACTGCGCAATTTACATGCGTAATGTGGTAGTCGGAACGACAACGCAATCGGAACAAATAGCTGTCTTGGAGGAACCGCCATCATCTCGGAGGCCCTCTTTCTGCTGCTATCCAGAGAGGAGGCTTGTCCACTTGGATTGTGCAGGAAAAATCATTCACAGGTCGCCTATAAGTGCTGCATACATTAATATAATACCATTGAAGTAACTCCCGAGCTTTTGGAAAGTTCAAGATATTCAGATTGTCAACTAAAAGTTCTGTGCGACGGAATTTTTGTTATTTTCCTTAGTTGATCAGCAATGCAGATGCAGCAAAAGCTGAGACTCAAAAACTCGTATCATTATGAAAATGAAAAATATTGATTTTTTTTTTTTTTAAATCAGAATTACATGCTTTTTTTCAACTTCTTCACTTAATAAGGTTAGCAGCGACATTATACATTAGATGTTTTACATTTTTATTTTTAATATTTTTTAAAATCAAGTTTTCTATTTATAATTATGAAAGTAATAGATGTCAAAATCAATAATAATTCTAAAAATGTATCTACTTTTCAATTTATTTGATCAACAATTACTTCAAAATTATTTCCATCCCAATATAATTAAAATAAGATTCATCGCGTTTACCGGCATAAAATTAATAAATTACAAAAGTATAATTAAAAACATAAAAAAATATATAGTTACAAATTCAATTATTCTCTTCTAATTGTTTAAAATGTTTTCCTAATTTTATATTTTGAAATTCAAAAAGCATGGGAGAGCAATGCCTAAACATTTCACTTTTAAGACACGCGTTTACGACAGAGCAGATTCAATTCAGTGGAAGCAGTCTTATTAAGTGATGGGTGCCTATTATATGGGGAAGAAAGAAAAGGACAGCAATGGACAAAGTGCGTGGCGGAGAAACTCGGGAGGGTGCAAGTGGGGAGCCGATTGAATTTTGATGTGACATCACAAGACCGAATCCATTGTGTTATTAAATAATAACGATACGCTTCACGTAAACGACACATCGCCACTTCCCGACAAATATCCTAAAGTATTTCCTTTTTTTTCTGCTTCTTTCCATATAAATTTTCTTCCTTCCTTAGACACTTTCTGCCGAGGGGGGCACTCTACCTTTGTATAAGTGATTCCACAAAATAGCGCGCAAAACAAAGACATTCTTTGATTTAGCTGTAGTGTCTTATACTTTAAGCTCGAAATAAAGCAAATTCCTTCTGTATACTATAATCGCATTTAATTTCCGTTAGCATATTAGAAAATATTGCTTTATCATTTGCTTTAACAATAAATTTTCCGAATTCATTTTTTAAAACTTACACATCTTTAAGCACCTACATTTTTTAAGTATAACTGATCATTAAAAATTTCTTTTTACTGTAAAATCATTCAATAAAATTTAACTGTATTAAAAGATTCATGAATTACGTCCTCAGTTTAAAATTTAATTATTTCATTGTGCTTATTTAATGAAATGTATATTAGTTTTCAGGGACGAAGCAACCAGATTAATTAATGCATAGAAATTATATTTAAAACATGACCTCGATTGTCCTTGAAAAATACCTGGGTAACTAGCATAATTTCTTTTTGAATGGCTAGCAATAACGACTGTCGCTTTTAGAGTCTTGTAAAGAAAAACTGCTCAAAAACTATGAAATGATTTGAAAAATAGGCTTTTTTATAAAAAAAAATTTTAAAAAAAAAAAAAGGAAAAAAGAAAAACATCAAATATTTTAAATACTTTCGAAATTTTCAAATTATTTTCAGATCTTGTTGCTTCACATTTGGATTAAAACTAGATGATATATTGCTTGAAAATGTCGTAAAATCAAGAACAATTCTATAGATCAATTAAGTTTGGTTGGCTTGTAGATCCGTAGTCAATTTTTACACACGAGGACTACAAGACCTACTGCTCATCAACTTAAAGCCTGTAATATAAGAAAAAATATCCCAATCTCTAACTTTTAAATCATTTTTTTTTGTTCCACACTTTCTGTGTGAAGTAATTGTTAAAGGATAAAAGAGTAATAAAAGGATTATATTTATACGATGCAGTTCATATAAAATAAATGGCTAATTATAATACCCATTTTCTCACTGAAATATTATTTTACATATTAACGCGCGCGAGCGTAGTACCAATAACTTAAATATTCATTTAACCTTTCAAGAGATGCGTAATAGAATGTAAAAACAAAAAGTAAACAGAATTATATGTTGATTCAAAATTTAAAGACACTATGCGCTTATCGATACAATGTTGATTAATAGCAAACTGAATTGCTTACAGATAAAAACATGCATCTATTCTTATTAACATTCCATTTCAAAAGAACGTTTGATGAATAAAAAGTGCTATATGTATAGAAGTGGAGGGAGAGTACAGAGTATTAGCACATAGTTAAAACTGTCACTACACCAACGCAGTAAACCCTTGGAGGCGCTGTCAGTTTCTTTGCTCTCACCCAATCCACAGATCTTCTCATTATGTAGGATTTTATGATTGCACCTTCATTCCATATTTTGTTCTTTAATCTTTCTAGAAAGAGGAAGCATTCGCCACCTCAGGTGCGCAGCCCGAGGGTGAGAATGTGTGTGACACACACATCACAATTATATCTCACATTAACCCTTGTACTACGGCACCTAGAGTATCCCACACCAATTCTAGTTTTTTCTCTTTCTGCAAGCACTCGTCAAGCTTCATTTTCAAAAGCCATGAAGAAAACGACTTATCAATCATTATAAATCTAAGTCAATGCTTTTCCTTTTTTTATTTATTTATTTGTAGCTCTGTAATTAGCATTCCTTTCATTTTTTTTACTATCGAATCGTCGGCTTATCAGACACGGTTATAGAATGTATTGAAATATTTAAATGCCTACAAAAATTATTTCGCACATTTCTTTAAATGATTCAAAAGCTACATTTGCAACAAGATTCGGCTTTCCTTGCTCAAGATATAAATCGAGCAATTTATAAAAGAGTTTTTTAAAAAAAGAGCGAATTACTATTTGTTCATTCTAATGGTTAACCGATAGCAACAAAAGGATGTCAAAGGCTTATTTTCATCGTGCAAAAAGTATTTTATAAGCATGATTAAAATTTTTAGTAAAACTGAAAAACAAAAAAATTGGACCCATTTTTAGATCCAATATCAAATAGTGTAAATTTAGTTGGTAATTTTTTTAAAAACTATTTTTTTAAACTATTAACATTATGGAAGAAATGTCTATTAACATTTATGGAAGAAAAAATGTCTATTTTAAATGAGCTAATGATTTGCTGTCACACGGAATTTAAAAATAATCGGTGTTAGGAAAACGAGCAGTATAACTAATAAGCAGGAATATATAAAGATTATATGAATATACACTTTGCTTACCTCCTGTTACTGTGAAATCATGTATTTCCCAGTAACAGGAGAGAAACAAAGTGCATATTTAGTTTAGTGTCATTCTATCCTTACTAGTCTTAATGAGTAAAGTTATCTCTATCAAACTGTAAATGAAATTAGAAACAAAGACTTGCATTGTATTTAAAAGTAATTTCTTGATCATGTGCAAATGAGATCCTATGGGAAGCGGACATTTCCGCATTCATATATCGAATAATCTGTTAGGCAGATCCTATCAACCTCCCTTCGCTACAGTCTTGTAAATCAATAAAATTATATTAAATTGAAAGAGTAGATGAGGTCAAGAATTGAACTTAATCAGTCGGTGACAGTATCATATCCCATAAACAAACCTCCCAATTGACTCCACCCGCTGAGGTTAATTAGAAGATTCCGGCAAACGGAGAATTTAAGCGGCACTAGGGTGTCTCCCTACACAACTCCCCGATTTTCTTGTTTCAGCTTCTTTGGGATTTGCTTCTGCCTTTTCAGTTCATGTGACTTTATGACAAGCAACGTTAATGCATTCAGCTAAAAAAATTAGTTTTTCGAAAGCACATATCAAAATTTACATTCATTTGAAAACCAAAATAAGTTTCTTACTTCTTTATGATTAATATTATGTTCGATCAGAATGAACTCATTAAAAAAAAAACTTTTATATGATTAAAATATCTAGTAATTTTTTCGTTTCCTTGTCATTTAAACTCATTTTTTATTCACATGAAAGCTACTTAAAACATAAAATCTATTTTGTAATGGAAAAATAATATAAGAAAAATACTATAAGTCTTAGTGCCATAAGTTTTCGAGGCAATTTACAGAAGTGACGAATGTTAATATTTTTACTTGCAAACAAGTTACAATTTATAAAAAGAAATGAAGTTGTCTTACAATTTGTGCTGTAGAGAGAAAATGAACATTCCTTTATTCTTATTGAATATTTTCTAATTTGTGATAGATAATATTAATTGAGAATATTGAGCTCAAATTGCTGGCCAGAAACATTTCCATTTATTCAACACTTCTTACAAAATCATACTATGTAAAGGAAAAATTCTTTTAAGGAAAACTTTAGTATCAATGATAAATACGTATTTATAGGCTTAAGCTAGATAGAATCTTTAAAAATAGGGAAATTCCCTTCCCATTTTATTAAGTGCTTCCAGTTTGTATTATTCAGACTATAACTTAAAACGCAGACCTCAAAGACTTTCCTTTTATGTTATTTAATTAAATATGAAAAATAAATGCCAATTCTTCAAGTGAAAAAAACTATTTTTCAAGATCATATTTACTATATAACTTATCTCGCAATTATAACGCACAAAATAATGCATATTTTGTATAGCTATTTTAAATCCGAGATAATGTTCTACCACAAAAGAGTTGAACAAAAAGAAGCCTTTATTAGCTTCATTATATATTCAGTTTCACTCTTAAGAAAATATTTGACATCAAGAGTTTGCCACAAAATGAATATCGGAAGTGATTCAAAGGAAGACATTCTTAAATAGTTTCTACAGATATTAATTGTTTTTTTATTTTTAACTCTTCGCGCATGATTAGAATTCAAATTTTGATACATTATTTAATTTTGATATTGATCATATAGCTTCAAATTTCGGAAAATTTTTATAATAGACAAAAGATAATGAAAAAAAATCACTTAATAAAAAAACAACTTGAAATTAATTTAGAACTTTTTTTTTTTTTTTTTTTTTTTTTTTTTTTTTTTTTTTTTTTACACATTAATATAAGAAAATACATTTTTAAGAATTTTGAGGCATATACTGTTTAGAAAAACTTATTTCTCATAAATTGCATCTTAATGATTATTGGAATAACATGTTAATGTTTTAATATTAGATATGAGAAATTAAAAAAAAAAGTTTTGTCTTAAAAATTGTGTAAATTATTTTAAATGAAACAAAGCAACTGGAGTTAAAATTTTGAGATTTAAAATTTAGTGGTTAATTTAACGAAAAAAAATTATTTTTTGTTTAAAACAAGAACATGTTCTCTTCAAGAGTTTGTTAGTTGAAAATCAGAAATCAAAAACTTTAAAAATTTGCACTTTATCGTAAAGCAAAACGCTGTTTAGCTTAAAACAGCATTACAACAGATTCAAGCACACCATTTTTTTTTTTTTTTTTAACCATTCAAGATTCTTCATTTCTAAATATTCGCTTGAAAAACAGTTACAGATTTTAGTAAATAGCAGAAACAATGCGCGGCATATTGTTTCTCTTCTAATACAGAAAAATTAGGGGAAAACGCATATCGCCAAGGATAGCGAAATTAGCCTTGCGCAGACATTATATCATTCCTTTAGCTGTGGCTTACAGGATGAAAGATTGTTTCCTGTCGATTTTCTTAGTAGTGTGAAAAGGTTCACTTTAAAAATTCATGGAAGAAAAGTAAATAAATTCATGAAACTGATGATCATTTTGATTTTTTTTATTAATTTCCTTTCCTGGTAGAGAAGATAAATTAACTCCACGCGAAATTTTTTGTACGGAAGACAAGTATCAGAAAAATAAAAATAAAATTTATTGTGACAGAGCAGAAAACTCTTGAAATTCACACTCAAACAATTTAACACTTCAAACAAAATTCTAAAACGAAGTTAGAAAAGAAGTATCATCGAGGAGCTTACATAAAGCAGAATTTACTAATAATTAGAAGTTGTTTAATTAGAAAATATAAATCAATGAATGAATTATCCAAACTAAGCATAAAAAACTATAGTCATTAGTTAAAACTACATTTTAAACTTTAGTGATATATGAGTTTAAATAATATTATAATAAAATCATTTAAGATAACTTTAATAAATTATTTTAAGCATATGTTTTACACAGTTATATTTAAGCTACATTATAAAAGAATACCTAATTGTGGGAGATATATGTATATAACTTTTATGTATCTATAAATTGATTTATAAAAACATTTCCTTTAAATTTCAATAGAAATAAGAATTTGCGAGACATCATAATGAGTAAGGAAGAATGAAAGAAAAATAATTTTGGAATAGAATTCAAAACACACTATGTATGACATGCACATTTTTCATTATTACAAATTTTAAATGTATTAAATGAAAACTTACGTAATCGTGGAGAAGTTTTTGTGCGGGTCCTCTGGCCGATTTTGTTGCTTGTAGAATCCTTCGGGCTGTTTCTACAGGATCGGCATGCGGTACTCCTTCCAGGTAGGATTCGTCAAAAATGAATCCAGGTAATTCACAAGGGTTGGCCCACCGCTCCAAAGATCGCCGATATATGTCGTGATGGAAGGATATTTCGGTTGAATTAGCAATTTTGTACTCCTCCAAGATACTCTCCAAGGAGAGCGGAGTCGCCGTTCTGGCCAACTCTTCGAGATCGTGGAGCGGCCTGCTTTCCGCACAGCACCAGGTCATCATGAAAGCCAGAAGAAAAGTCCTACATCTGGCGAACGACTTGACTGCGAGACTCTGGTGGACGAGAACTCCTATAATTCTGAGCACAAGTTCTGCAAAGAAGGAGAGGATGAGACTATAGGCAACAACAAGGAAGAGCGGATTTCGGAGGGGATTAGTTTCCACGAGATATTTCAATTCATTCATCAGTTTACACTGGAAGGGAGCGCGCCGGGGGAGAATTTTCACTAGGCGATGTTCACCACTCTCACTTCGCCTAGATGTGAAGAATAACCGAACATGTCTTCACGAAGCACATCATCGAAAGCGAGATTCGGAAGAGATTCGGCGCTCCAGCAAACTTGCCACCTGCGCCGAGTCAGCGACGACCGCGCGACGTTGCTCGTCCGGCAGAGCATGGAAGTGGTCTAAAAGCGAACAGAGAAACTACCGTAAGCAGAATCGACATGGTTGCCCGAATTCAAGGCGAGGTCACAACTCCGACTACAGAAACGACCCGTCAGATATCTGTAATGTCGAAAGGAAGAAGAAAAGGAGGGAAGATCGTGCTCTTAAAACCGCGTGCAAATGCTTAGACATCCGATGACTTTTCCGTTTTTATAGAGAATGTCTAAATTGCGATTAGCAGCAGGGGGGAGAAGTGGGAGGGGCGACCATTTCACTTTTCTCCTGTTTCTATTGTTTGTTTTTACTTTTTCTTTCATATTCCGGAATCAGGATAGCAAAAGTATAGAAACACGTGGGTTTTCGGGAGAAGGGTTGCCAAGTGCGTAAGTTTCAAATATTTCTCGGGAAACTCTTCCTCTCGCCAAATACGCCCAGTTTACAAGCCCCATGGATCGATAAGAAAAGGCGCGAATTTCAATACCGTTTTTCCTTCAGAAATTAACGAAACAATATCATTAGTAAATACTTTTTCTTAAAAATACAAAGAAATATATAATATCGTAGATAAATAATGAGCAAAATTATTCGTTCAAACTTTCTCATAAGTATTTCTAAAATGAATGTTCAATTTTTCTAAACTCTTATAGTATTAATTTTAATTATAAAAGCACAAGAAAATACTCATTTTATTAAAATAAGAAAATATTTATTTCATTTGAAATAAAAATCAAAAATCATAATGAGTTTAAGCATTTTAACCAAATTTTTATCTATTTCATTAGTAACTATGTTTGATAAATATAGCTATTTTTAATAATAATTTATCGAAAATACAAACTCATTCACCTTAATATTGGTATATGATTTTATGATTCCCCAATTTTTTTTTATTCTCCGTGTATATTAATTGTAACAATTGTGTAAAACTAATCGGAAAATAAAATAAATTTAATAAGTCATGTTGACTGCAATTTACTAAAACAAATGTGGTCTAAGAAGTTCTAATACTATAATATTAATTATTATTTTTAAGAAATCATTTAGGGAAGTTTAAAATGCCAGAAAAATTTACTCCAAATTAAGATTTTAAAATTAGGCTGTTTGTTAATAATAAAAATTATCCAATGTTTTGCTATTTAATATTTTTAATGAAAATTTTTACCCTGCGTATTAAAATATACTATGCGCTTAATGAAGAACCAATATTCAATTACGTATAAGCCATTTTTCCATTAAAAGAACAAAAATCATCATGTTCAGGCAAGAAAGCATTCAAGCGTCAAGAGAAAAAGCATTCGTGACTCAACCACATGTTGATCACTCTTTCAAAACAGAAATAAAATTCCGCTTTGTAAACGGCGATTTCTGCGCCAAACCTGGAGACCGCAGCGCACCTGAGTTTCGATGAGCGATCGTGACGTCACTTGCCGCAAGCTACTATCAGAGACCGATGATTGGATAAATAGAGAGATGCTGGACTCATCACGTATCGCTTAAGAGCTGATGAGAATGGCGCGTAACATGAAGTATTCTCATTGGCAGAGTTTCACAGATTCCTTTACTTGACGTCATGAGTGGCCAGATTCCCCATTCATGAACGGGGAAATTCTACGAATGCCTTTAACACTGAGGGGAAGCACAACATAAAGATGTTTGGGGCAGACAGGAAATGACAGGAAAATACTTCCTAAACTGCAATTATATAAAACAAAACACTAACACCACAGAATAAAATTCTTCTCATTTGAAATACTTTACAGTAAGAATTATTTGGAAATGTGATATTGGAAGCTATATAGGTCTCCTAATTTATATGATAATCTCTCTCTCTCTCTCTCTCTCTCTCTCTCGCTAGATTTCTTTGCAATTAAATTTAAAAATTCTCAGTTTTAAACATAAATTTGAAAGAATATAAATATATCAATAAATAATATCGAAATAAAATAAATAATTGTTAAGAAACATTTTAACAATTATTTTTATTTATAAATTTTAAGAAAACAAAAATGTTTTACATAAAATTATAGGATTTTTTTATTATCATTTCTATGATTTCCACAATCAATGCATAAAATATTAAAAGATCAACTATCAGTTTATTTTTGTGTAAAATATAATAATAAGGTCTCTTGCCTTTTGCACATGTAGAAAAAATAAATTGTTTCAAGTATTCAAAGAAATCTCTTAGTTCTGAAATATTCAACATTAAAAAATAAAATTGCATGACAAAATTTAATAAATTTATTCGGATAAATCAGACTTTAAATGACCTTTCAATTAAATTGTATTATATTAAATTTTATAAATTGCTTTAAATGACTTATTTAAAGTGCTTTTAAAGAAATTTATTATAAAATTAATACAATTTCATTTTTCATAATTTTCCAATTTAATTATGTTAGTCAATTTTAACAACGTAAAAATTAATACATCAATAAAACAATCTATTTAATAAAGTAAGCAATTTAAGCCCATATAAAAACAACATTTTTATGCTAAATTTGACATTTAATAGAACTTACATAAACATGATAAGCAGTTAAATACTGTATATTTTGTTAAAATAACAAAAGTAATTGCGGAAAATTTTAATTAAATTGTTAAAAATATAATTTAAAATATTTTTTCCACAGGGGAGGGGGAGATAATGTTAATCATTTACTTAATGGATATATAAGAGATAGTTGTGCTTAAAATACATAACACAATTAGAAATTTTAAAGAAATAAATATGATATAAGAGTAAGAGTGAATATAATATAAGAGTGAATTTTATAATCAATAACATAAATTAATTTAATCGAAAATTATTTAAAATCACTTAATACTTTTGAAATCGTCTTATTTCTTGTAATTCCAGATAGATGAACAGGAAAAAATAGAAAGTGTAATCCATTGAAAACTCCATTAACCTTGAAATTACATTTGAAAGATAAACGATCACTTTGCATGTGCTGAGGAATATACTGGATTGAAATTGCACATTTACATGTATGAAACTTATTATCACTCAACAGGTATAACAGCTGTCAGATGCCGATAGTCTTTAAAAATCTACCACAAAAGCTTGCGGTTTTCAGCTTGGCTACATGTTGCTACTGCAAGCCTTCTGTTACAATTTCGTCTTTTATGAAGTTTCAGTCATGCAATACTTTCTAATCTGACTGCTAGAAATTGTACCCGGTAAGCCCATGTAAAAGATTATTTTTTCAAGGTCATTATATTTTGCATTAAATAAATAGTAACACCGCAATAAATTAAAGGTAAATATAATAATACAATTGAAAATTTCCATAACAGTGAAAACAATCCTTGTTTTATTTACAGTACATTATAGAATATTCACCCACCTCAATTACATACATAACAAGAGGCACCTATTTCTTTCATATTATGCGCATAGATTAACATAGAAAGCAACCGAAATCATAAAATTTAGACTTTTTTTTTCTGCTCCCACAAAAACAAAAAATAAAAGATGAAAAGACCAGCAAAAATAATTATTTCAAAAAATTATCACGTAATAAAATTAAGGTTAAAAAACATGCTTAGAAACTAAAATGACTTAGTAATTAAGGAATTTAAGGAATAATTGAGTCATTCAGAAGCCAAAGTGATTCTATTTCCAATTCCATTTATATATATTTTTATTTTTGTAAATTTTAAAGGGGTAAAAATATTTTGGTTAGCTATTTTATTATTGTTTTAGGGCGAAGACTATTCTCTTAGAAAAATTGTATATATATATACATTTGTTAGAGAAATTGTAATGATACATTTCGAATCACATTAAAAATTCAAATACTTTAGTAACTACTGTGTAAAAATCATTGATAATCATAATTTCTTTAGTTTTTGTTTCTCAACGATTCAATTATAACTTTATATTACAAAGTCCTTTTCGGAAGTTATAAATAAAATTAATCATAAACATAATAAATAATATAAATAAAAAATTAATCATAAACACTACATAAGATGAATAATTGTTGCTTCTCCCATTATTGCATATTTATATTTATAATATAAAACACTCTTATGAATAAAAATAATGAACATATTAAATTTTGAGTCTGCAATTGCAATATATATATATATATATATATATATATATATAATGATTTTATATTTAAGGATCGACATCTTCAACCAAAAACAAAAATCACAATTTAGTATTGTGATCGTGCAAGGTAAAGTAATGTTTTCAAATATTTTTAAAATTTCAATTATATTTCATTTTCTCGTTTAATAAGCGTAATACTTAATACCTTCCGCTTAAGTATTAACATACTTTTTGAATAAGTTTGTATATTATAAACCATCAACATCAAATGTAAAGGCATCCATCTTACATAAAAGGAAAGCAGTGAATAAATTTTTGCGCGAACTTTTATGCTTTAATGATTCAGTCAACGGAAAAAGTTTAAAGGTTTTCAAGAAAACTGGAAATCATATATCACATTGAAAATACAAACACGTGCATAAGTGAAACATCAGAGATGAAGTCTTAATAATATTCAATTACTCCAAATTAAAGAGGGGAAATATAAAAACCTTATCGCTGATCAAAAAGCCACACACATCGATTCTCCCTTTTTATGTGAGATAAGCAAACCACAGATAAGGAGTATCATTAAATGTAAAGTAGGACCCAACACTAAGTTTGAAGAAAAAGAAAAGCACAGCCTTCTGTCTGGCGAAAAACAAACAACAGAACAAATTGTGAAAAAAAAAATTATAGGTAAAACAAAAACACTTTTCTACGAAAATGATCAAAATCAAGTCACTATGAGAAACGGAAAGAAGGCAAACGAAAATTTTTTAAGACGCTTGATGAATATTATTTCACAACATACCTGGAATCAGTGTATATTTCTAGTTTTCATATACTTTATGAATTTTATATTTATTTTAATAGTGTATTTAGCGTAATTTGTATTAACAATAGGTCTATAAGAACTATTTTTATACATTGTAAATTTCCTATACAGGGATTAAAATGAATAAAATTTGTTTCGTCTATCTCTAAGGTATTCTAAATAATCCCATCTAAATTAAATGACACATCCATATAATTTCTTTAAGTTAAAAAGTCAATACAAAAAAAAGTAAAAGTTAGAAAAGAGAACACATGGCACACAAAAACAGTTATAATTAGATTTTAACTGTTGTAAAGTACGAGAACATCAGCATGAGACTTCCGTTTAATGCGACACTTCTTTGGGAAAAGATTAATATTTAAAAAGTGAAATGAATAACAACACGATTCTGAAGTATTACATTTTCTATAAATTTAAATAACATTAATATAAATATAATAAAAATGTAAACTTATGTTTTTAAAAAATAGAGTTGGTTAACTTCAAAGAAAAATTAACCATAGTATTCATCTTCTTAAATTAAATCTTTTGCCAATTATAACAATTACTTCTAAAAAAGAAATGAGAGCATCGATTTTCTTAGAGGTTTAAATTTATTAATATTTATAAAAAATAAATGCATTAAACTTCTTTTATTGCTGTAACAATTTATATTAATTTGCTAAAACAATAAAAAGTTTTTTTGTAATATTTTATGAATATTTTAAAAAATTTAACAACATTTGTTTAAAGTATTCTTCATTTTCAAACGAATAAATGTAATAATGCTAATAAATTGTTAAGAAAAATAATTTCTTAAATAATGATATAGTTTTGCAAGATTGTAAAATTAACAAGTGTTTGAAGAGTTAGAAGTAATGTTGTGTTTTCAGTCTAAATTTTTTCATATTACATAAAAATAAACCGGCACATTTTAAAAATAAAACTACTTAAAATACAAAAATTCTGATATTCGTCTTGGTCGAAAATTAAACAATCTTTAATAAAATCGATATAATACAATTACATGCCATACAAAAGGATATAAAGGAATATGGGTTAAGTTAAGAGTTATTGCCCTTTTGGTTACATGATTACAATAGGCATTCCATATATTTTAAGTTAACTATGTCAATGTAACAATGAATAATAAAAAAGCACTCATTTTATTCTGAATCCAGGTGTAAAGTGATTAACATTGAGAATATTAAGTACATAAGAGAAGCATCAACACTTTTGACCATCCTGCTTGTAATTTATTTGGATTTAATTAATCGTAAATATACACAGTAATAAATACTTTACGACTCAAATCATTAAATAGTTTGTAACAACTTCCTGTTTTTTTTTTAAGTGAACAGTTTAATTTTGGAATTAAATGATTGAATTGAATTTTTGAAAAGCTTTAACTGACGAGACTTTTTATCATTTTGTTTCATTAAAACAGATTTATGGGAGGCATTCATTTTACAGATATATAGCAAGTCAATTTAGAAATAATTGATTGATTTTCTTTTTATTTTATTTAATTACAGAATTGTATTAATCACTGAATTGTGTTGAGCATTAAACAAAAAGATTTCTTTTATTTTCGTAATCAATCAAATCATTTTTATCTTTTAATTCGTTTGAAATTATTTAAGCTAATAGAACTGCATTCATTGCTAATTGACAACAAATGTTCACATATTTAGATTAATTGAGAAAAGCTAAAAGAAAAGAAAATTCACACAGATTAAAAATGATACTCTTTTCTAACTGCCCTTAATCATCTCAATCAAAAAGAGCTGTTGAAATTTTTAATTCCTATTAATAGTAATAATGAAAATAGTTGTAACACCTATGATTAGTGAGCAATTAATTACCAAATTCGCAAGATTTTTCCATTTAGGTATTTAATATTGGAACTATCCAGTAGCTTCAAAGTAACGATAAATTTTCAGCAATTTGAAATATATTTTTTCATAATTAAATTTGTTAAACAATTATATTAAAGAAAAAATTATTCTTCATGAATCTAGAACATACAACATTTTCTGTTGGATTAAATATTTACCGTCATTAAACAAAATAAAATTCGTCTTACCTGAATATTGAGCAAAAGACATGTTGATGCATACAATCTTCTAGAAGAGTTTAGAAAATATGGAGTAGAAATCGGTTTCATATTTATATAGAATTTGAAGTGTAGATAAGAATAAAATTTGCAAACTGGTATTAAAAAGAAGCTTATCGATTTACATCTCCCTTTTGAAAAAATGTGATCCATAAAATGATTTGCTATCGATAAGAAATCTAGAAGCATGGGGGGTGGGATGACAAACAAAAATTTGTATATTATCGCAAAAACATTTTAGGATAACTTCATTAAACAATGAAATGAGTTTGAATGATTTATCCGAAAGCACCTTACTGTGTGTCATGGTAGAATACATTAAATCTTGAAATATTTAACAAAACAAAGATTGGAGATAAAATATCTGAATTGATAGAGCATAGAATTTCAGTTCAACAATTTGAAGATTTAACTCCCACCACGAGAGTAGAAGTTATTTTAAAAGGATTCCGAGTTGACTAGTCCCAGATGAACTGGTCTTGATGTGCAAAAAGTAATCTTAGGATAAACCAAATAAATACTTAATGAATACTTAAATTTATTGATTTAAATAAAGCGGCTATCGAGAAAAATAATGTTATGAATTCGTTGTTCACAGCTTCAACATTAATATTAAATCACAAAAAATGGATGTGTGAAAAACATAATTTACTTAAAAACTCATAATAAAGTTTTTTTGAACTAAAACAATTTAAAAATGTAAGGATTAAAGATTTTTCTGCTCAATGATGTATTAATAAATACTTATTTGTTATTCTGTTAGTCTTAGAATTCCTCTGTAAAATTTTATTTCATTGTATAAGATGTTATATATAAAAGTAATTTATGCATTAATGTAATTTCAATTGTTAAGTCATTAAAATTTGGTTTTGCTCTTTTTCCGCGTGCGTCTTTTCTTTAGTTGTTTTCGCAAATTTGTGTCGGGAATGTACTTTGTTTTCGACAACCATTTGTGTCATCTAGATAAAGTCCTTCAGTTCTAGACAGTATTTCAGAGAACATAATTAAATATCATAACTTTGTGAACTCATTACAACATTCGGTACTATAATTCAGCTTGGAGAGGATCTTTCGAATTCACAGGTAAAACATTATAACTTTACCTTGTTTTCAAGCACACACACACACAAATTCCTTTTCTAAATTATTAATATTTGCATTTTTGTAAACAGTTACAATATTAATAAACAATTGAATTAGTTTCTGCCCATATTTTGATTATTTATCAATTCAACCAATTATTAATTTAGATTAATTCCAATTAGCATATATTTAAAAATGAAATATGCGTCAAAATATTTTAGTATATTTTTCAAATTATGTTGAAGTTCTGATTATATTTAGTTATTACAGATTACATGAAATTACACCATAAGTCAAATTTGTATTGTATTAAATAAATATTTAATAAAAGTATATATCGATACTTAAAAATTTTATGAAGAGAGATAGTCTAAAAATAAAAAGAAACTTTTCTTATTAACAGTTATTTTTTATTTAAGAGAAGGACTAATACATTGTGTAGAACTTATTCTACATATTTCATTATTTCTGAGTTTTAGAAGTATTTAAGAGTATTTAACCTACAATTGAATTTATGCTCAGATACAAAGATAAGCGTTTATATAAAAATCAGCATCATTTTACTTTTATAAGTCCAAATTTTGAAAAGATGCCTAATTTTTACTGTGCTGAAGTTTACAACAAACTCAGTTGGGCATCTTAAGAATTATTAGAAGAATAAAGAGAAAAGATCACTTAAGAAAACTCTATATTTATATTTAACTTTTGTGTGAACAATAGTTAATTTCTCGCAAGTAACTTTTAAACTTTTAAATTATTAAAATTTGTACTTTTTGTAACTTTTAAATTATTAAAATTGATCTTCAATGATATCTACAATTTTAGAATGAGATTTTTGCAGAAATTTTATGAGATAAAAATACAAACTAATAAAAGTCTCAAATAATGTCTTTCTTTAGAAAACATTGATGCGTATACATTAAAAACAGTAAAAATATTTAATTCTTTGTAAAATTATAATTGAAATTTAATAAAAAGTTAAAAAAACAAAAATTGTGTTATGAAAATGCATATACCAAATGACATACACAAATTTTGCTCAAAAAAAAATAAATAAATAAATAAGCGACAAAAAAAAATGAAAAGATAAAACGAAATATACAAATCACGAAAAAATATATTAATCAAATTAAATATAATATGAAATCAGTTGTTTATCTCAATCATGCAATTTGCTACTGCAATTACTGAATTTAGTAACCTCACAACATTTATACCATGAGCACTTTTTTTATCACATTTGTTGTAAGATCACACAAGAAACATATTTTTATTAAACGTCATGTTTTTTTCCCCCATCATTGAATTGATATCTGGGATTACTGAAAACTATTCAAGATTATTTATATTTTCATGACATTACTAGAAAGAATAGAAAATTTTGTAACTTTGCAAAAACCTAGGAAAATCCCCTTATTTTAAAGATGAGAAATAACACTTACCTTGAGCTACCGTAAGTGTAATCTATAGAACCTGGGAGCAATTACAAACTTTTATTAATTACCTAGGATCGTTAAAGTTATAGAAAAATTTTCAAATGATATATTATCACCTAAAGACAAAATAAAATCCGAAAAATTATTATTAAATCTTGAAATCTTATTAATCAGGAAGGTATAGATATTTAAAGTAATATTTGATATGGTTATATAGGTGTATGGTGATTAACCATTAATAAATATCACTTACGAAAATTGTAAAAAATTGAATACATGTGATAAGTTGAAAGAGGTAAATAAAGTTTTTTTCCCATTTTTACATACAGGATTCATAGAAAATATTTAATACATAAGGTTAAAAAAAAAACTTTGCAGTCTAATGTAAAAAATTGTTACAGGTTTAAATAAATTATAAATGTCAAATTCAGGTAAGCATACCTATCGAACTGAATAGTTTCATACAAAGAATTCTGGAAACTTTTAAGTAAATGTGATTTTATATATATTATAACGCACACACAAACAATTCCCTAAGACTATAAATTTTATTAATCCTAAATTTTTATAGCAAACATTCTTTAGGCATTATATATGCTACATCAAATTCCCTTCAATTAAGCAATCTTAAGCATTTTTTTCTTTTGAAGCTGCTTCTAAGGATTTTTTAAATCAATTCACGTAAATATATGATAATTGAAAAATATAATGAATTCTGTTTATAACACACATTTTCTCTAACCTATATTATATTTTACTTACACAAAAATTTAAAGAAAAAATGATTGCAAAAGAAAATGATTTTTAGAAATATATTGAATCTACGGTTACGTAACATATGTTGAATCTATTGTTATAAAGACAGAAAAATTATGACAAAAAATTTTAAAAAAATAATTAGGTTGATATAAATGTGTTCACATCTATCTCATTGTGGGTTACATTAACTTAAAAATAAAGTTTATATATTATCCATTTTTTCCTTCTCTTTCTTTCTGAACTGAAAATATTTTCAAAAAAAGTTCATCACCTATAAATTCCTCATTTAATTCAACTTATAAATTAAATAAATTATAAATCAGAACTTATTACGAAATTTCTTGCTTTTTGCGTCAGTGATCCATAACTGATCATTAATTTTAAAAATAATAAATGAAAAATAAAATATTAAATTAACAATATATACAAAAGTCAAAATAAGTTTAAAAATTCTATATGGCTTTTTGTGAAATTTAAATTGATTTTAAAGTTATATCACTTTGTACTTTATGATAAAAATACTTATTTCGCAACATTTTAGCACATTTGTTATAAAAATTAATATATTAAGTATTATTAGAGTTTTTGTTCCTCTTTAAATTATAGCTCTGATAATGTAAAACTTTAAAGTGTCTTTAATATTATCACAATTCGTTCACGTTTAAAAAAAAAAAAAAAAAAAAAAAAAAAAAAAAAAAAAAACGAGACATACTTACTGGAATTTAATTCATTATTTTAATATGTGTATAATCTTGTCTTAAATTATTTAAATCGTTAAAAATGAAATCAGAATAAAAAAAAAGCATAAAATTAATGTTTACATTAAGTTTTAAACACATTTCATAATTAAATTATAACAACAATATTAAATTTGGAACTAAAATATGATTTATTTAAAAAACTGATATAGTACAACTAACATAATAAGATCATGATTCAGAAAAATTTGATTATAACTTTTAATAAAAAATGTGAAGAACATAAACCGCTTGATATTATTTTAATATAATTGAAGAACTCAAAAATTTATTTCTCTTATAGTATTAAGCTTGATATTCAAGTTGTTTACGCATTTATTTTTACAAGATATGAGAGCTAATTCAGAACTTACATTTTTTTTAATTTTTAATTATAAATAAGAATTTATTTGATGTAATATTTCTACTTAAACTACATTTCAGTGTTACCAAAGCTATCTTCCTTATATACATATGTTCCAAAAAATAATGACCCGAGTAATTTTATGCATATATACACAGGAAAGTTCAGAACACTTTCCTTTAACAAAACTATCAGTATCACATTGTTTTCATGAATCTTTTCAGAGCGTAGTTTACTTCTATGGATCTTTCCTGAGTCAGTAAGCAATCTGTCACAAGATTTTTATCAAAAGGGGAAACACTACCATAAAGACTCTGAAATCTTACTTTGAACACAATCGTGGAGAGGAAGATAAACTCCCCTCCCAGTATTTGGTACCTTTCGGCCTTTTCAAGCCAGTGTTGTCTCTAGTAATAAGAAAGCCCGTGCAGAAGAATGCATGTTGTGATAACAGATATTTGTGGCTTTTATCGCGCGCGGTCACAGAATCTTCTTCCAGGTGATTGAAAAAATCTTCGGAATGTCTCCCAAGCACTGAAGGGTTCGTGAATGAAATGGGCATTCCAGCGAGTGAGTAACTATTGTCGAGTGAGTCATAAAAGAACAGCTTCCCATGAGATAAGTGACTGATTACTAAAGCGGCCTTTTTATACATTTATTTATCATCACATTGTAAATTTTCCGATAACAGGCATGTCAAAAAACATTTAAATAAATGTACAACTTTTACATGCGGACATTTACAACTCTTATTATAGCAACAAACTGGATGAGAACTGGAATTCTTAAATTATTTTTAGTAATTCTTTAAATTAAAAAAAATATTATAGAAAATAGGTAACTAATTTTAAGTAATGTTCAATCAATCATAATAAAATAAATTACAATTAAATATTTAGAATCAAGAATAAATCCAAATATAATTTTGTAAATTAAAAATTCTTTATTATTTTTTATGCTGTTAAGAAAGTTTAAATTTTAATTGCAGCCTATTATAAAATGATTTTGAGATTTAAAGTGCATAAAGAAACAATTCAAAAAGTTCATTTAAAATTTTTAATAAATGAAATATTTTATAACAGTGTATATTTAATGTATAAAATTTACTAATTCAAAAAAAGTTTTATCGAAAGAGCAGTTTTCAAGTAAATAATAATTTAAATTTTTTATTAAAACTATTTATCTACAAAAATATTGCAAATTTTTTAATTAACATATTTATTTACCTAAATTTTTTTAAGCTATTAATAAACAGTATTGTTGAAAATTAGTTTTTACTAATTTTAAAATATTTTTAAGAATTAGTTTTAATATAAATTATTTTACTCTAAATATGTATTTACCAAACAGAATAAATTTTATTTTAAAGATTATTTTTTCCAAAAAAAAAAATAATAAAATCTCATTGAGACATAAAATAAAAGTCAAAAAGTGACAAAAAATAGTTAATGTAAAAATGAATATTTTAAAATTAAAAATATGATAAAAAAAATGAGCTAAAATTTCATACTACCAAAAATATTCGTTTATCTATCATTCAAGATTAATATTTCGTTAATTTTTTCCTTAATTTCATTCAACAAATATCTGCAAAATTAAATTCAAGGTTAGGTTTAAGAGAAAAACTGAAAGCTATAAGAAATCGTACATTCATTATTATGTAGTCATTATGTCGAGACAGTGATTAGTCCAGCTTTGCTTTATTAGACACTTAAAAAAGTCGGACAAAGCATAAGCCAAATCACTTAAAAATGTGTGACATTACAATAAATTTATTCAGAAAAGCAACTGCTCTTATGAAACCAAAGTGATGTTATCTGGAAGAACTATTTCACGGCTGCTTGCGTGAAAAGATGGACTGTGATTTTCGCTACAACCGCAAGTCGGAATAGTGTCGGAATTCAGGGTTTAGGCACCTAAAGGGTTACGCACGAGACAGCACGTAATGACCAAAATCTACCGACTCCTAGTCGGATTCATTTTCTTTTACAAAGTTCCTTTTCAAAAAAATTTTACAATATCAGTATTTCACAAATGAAAAAAATATTGAAATTGAAACTTTTGTGAACCAAGTAGTCATCAAATACTGAACATTTGACATTTTAAACTAAAACTAAAGATAAAAATTAGTGCGATTGGTTAGAATTCATACGATTCTAAAAATTATTTCATATAAAAAATTTAAACATTTATTGAATTTTTCACAACTAACAATCAACTAAAATTTCGTGTTCCACACATAACAATAAAAAGGTACACAATTCTGAGATTTATCATCCATATATATTTTTATCAAATTAGACAATATTTTAAAATTTTAATGATATTCATGGATTTTTCAAAAGTAATATATAATTAATGTAATATTTATAAGCAAAGAATGGTCTAGAAAAAATAATTGTTTTATTTATTGACCATGAAATTTAATGCTTATAATGAATGTCTCCTAATTAAATTACCCATAAAAGTGGAATAATGGGTGAAATAGACAGAAAATCGAAACTGGAAATGTTGACAGTTAGCAAG
This sequence comes from Latrodectus geometricus, assembly GCA_026290005.1. Taxonomy (NCBI): domain Eukaryota; kingdom Metazoa; phylum Arthropoda; class Arachnida; order Araneae; family Theridiidae; genus Latrodectus; species Latrodectus geometricus. Next base: position 290,827 of record JAPDSC010134818.1, read on the forward strand.
CGGGAAACGAATCGATGCGTTATTTGAAAGAATGAATCTACATTTCAAATTCGTTTGGCGTTGGCATTTTGTCGTGTTCGTGACTTAAGAAACACTATACACTGGCACTCTTGTCATTCTTATGATTATGTGAGCATTTTATTATCTGCGGAAACATTCGTTATATTTGGGGAAAATATTCAAAATAGTTTGCTTCAACTGGATTCAAAAGCTAATGATTAACGCGTTTGCTTTTATATTGACGAAAAGAGAATTTCATGTAATGATGAAACATTATTTTTTACTTTGGAAAAAAATAACCGAAGAATATTGAAAAAAAATATTATTGAAATTCTCATGGTATGATTTACAAAAGTTTAAGGGATTTTGTTGTGGTTATATAATATGCCGTGCTTTCTACATGTTCAATTAAAGGAACGTCTGAAAAATAGTCAACAAAATCCATGATATCATATTAGAAAATATAAAAGAGTTATGAGATATGTAGGAATGTTAACATATCATGTGAACGTGTATTCTATATTTTGTATAAATATTTGGGCGTGAAAAAGTTATCAAGAGGGTTTACCTTATTGCGGACAGTTGATCAAAAGTGGATTCGTGTCATTTTTTCAAAGCCATAATTAGACAAGTTTGAGCACAAAAAAGAATTTTGTGACATTATGTTAATGTGAATGAAATCTGGATACATTACTACACACCAGAATTGAAAGAATAATCAAAATAGGGGACTTCTAACGAACCAACTCTGAAAAAAGCACACTTTTTTCAGATCTGGGACTCAAAATTCCTAACCTTCCTTGACATAACATTCATAACATCTATAACATTCATATATAGAAAAGGGAAACATGATCTCCTGGACAGTATTATTTTCATTTATACACCATTTTAATGAAAGAGAGAGAAAATTAGCCTTATTTGTCCAAGAAAAGTGTTTTTTCATCACGATATATATGATCATTCGTCTGCAATCTTAAATTTTTTAAATTACGGTAATAATTGCTTTTACATCCATCCTACTCTCCTGACTTGGCTCTCTTTGAAATATTTTTTCTCTACTATACGAAAAAATGCCTTAATGGAAGAAATTTCCTCCAAATTTTGAGATCGTTCATGCATAACACACACATCGCAATTTTTGAATTTCCTAATTCTTATTTTTAAAAAAAAATTTGGAAAGTCAGAAAATCATTGGAAAAAATATCATTATGAAAGGAGATTATATCTATCATTATATTCATGGACGTATTAAATAAATTTCATAAGAAATTCTTTTAAATCATTCATTTTTTATTAAAGTTTATCTACTCATTACAAAGAAATCTATTTTTTGATATTGCCACAATTTAAATGTTATAGTCTTTTGATATTATGAAAAAAATATATATTTCTTAAATAAGACAAATTAAGCCCAGTTGTAGTCATGTAAGGAATTTTTAAAAATTACATCATAAAGCATTTTTGTTGTATATCAGTAAATCAAATGATTCATACATTACAGTTAATGATTAACATTTTTCATCTGCAGTTGAAAGACACAAATAAGGAACAAAATTATTCATTTACGAATTCTAATCTTTTTTAGGATTTGTTAACTTGTGACAAAAAATATCCTCCATACCAATTTAAATATATTAGTTTTATGCATCTTTCCAAAGCGGAAAAACAACTCCACACATCTTTAATCAGATTTAACCATGCGTTTATAAAAATAATTAAGTTGTATAAACTGGTTTTTTGAACTGCTATACTTTGCAAACATTTCATATGATTATTTTAAGAAGTAATTTATGTTATCATGAAGAAGCAAGTATGATTTCGTTATCATGAGTGGAAGAAATTAATATCGCCAGAGGCATCTATTAGAGAAAGAATTTTTAAGCATCAAAAGCATGCAGAACATTCTAGATTTCAATTCCAGATATCTAGAGCCTGAAGTTTCACTTATTCTCTACAATTCATTAATTTTAAGAATTGGAGAATTGTTGACAGTTGATTATCATTTCTTTCGTTTCATTGATTCACAATTTTATACCTAACCAAACTACAATGCAATGAATTTTGCTAATAATTCATTGCATTACATTTCAAAACGAAAACAGAATTTACTTTCAAGTTATCGGCAGTTTCTTTTTTTGTATTAATTTTTGCCTAAGAGTTATTTTACTCATAGTGGTTTCATGCAAAATAATGAGACTATTGAAGACTTGTACCTAAAATAGTTAAATACAAGATAATTTGGAAAGTAAATTATTATTTTTTAACTTTTGTTTTTTGCTAGTATAATTAATATTACAAAACTCAGCACGCTTACTTTTATATAGGATTTCA
>JAPDSC010134818.1:293170-389923 GCA_026290005.1 Latrodectus geometricus
AATACAAATTTGAATTTATATGAATATATTACTTTGAATTAGTTTTCAAGTAAAGCTTTCATTTGAGTAAAAGTAATTAACGCAATTATGTATTAATACGGTGTAGTGAACTATGTAGTTTTAGAAATGTATGATGATAGATTTGTATGAAATACATTGGAAGAAAATGAATTAAAATAAAGTTTTAATATTTTGCCAGAAAAGAACAAAATTTAAACATTTAATAAGTAGAATTTATTGTCGAAAATAGTTCCCTCCGAAAGTAATATTTCTGGGCACCAACAGTAAAGTTCAATGACATTTAAATAAAATGATTTCTTGACAAATAAGTCAGTCGAAATTTATTTTTACTATATCTTCATCAAAAGATTTAATGAAAATAAATTCACACTGACCAATTTTTTTTCTTAGTAACTAATATTATCCAAACATATAAATTTTCTTTAAAAAATTTAGATAGGGCTCATTAATTTTTAAACAATAAAAAATTAAAACGTGTATTTATCAGAACATGTAAAATTGCTACGTCTTTCCTAGTACAAAAATAAAATAAGAAAAAAAAAATCAGAAAGAGACGAGAATTTCAAGAAAAGAATACAGAAACGTGGGAAAAAAAATCGCGCTGAAATTGTTCTGAATCAAATAGAAGAACACAGTCGTCGAAGCTTTACAACTGAAAGCACAAATTATCAGCCGGTTAGTAGTCTGACAAAGTTAACTACTAGGATCTAAAATGCAAGGGGGAAAACGTCTCAAAGAACAACAGGAAGAAATGTATTATTGAATATAAAATAAAATTCTAGTACTCTTTTCTTTAACCAGCTACCTAACACAAAACCATTTCCAAAAAGAAATCTGAATCGAATTTAACTGAAAAAACATCGAATAATGATTATTTTGTTGAAATTAACCGTTCTGGAAAGAAGAGAGAAACGAGTAACAACCATCTTGTTTTTCAGTGAAGAACAGATTAAATGGGAGGAACAGAAACTCAAGCGTCGGGGGGGGGGGTAGTGAAAAATTGACGGAAATCGAGAATAACCGCCGATGTAAACCTTGTATGACAGGTAATAAAAGTGTTTGTTTATTCAAGTAGATAGAAATACAGAGAAATAGATTTTTGTCGTATTTACTTTTTTCTGTCGTTCTGCATAGCAAGTAAACTGCAAATGAATTTAATGGGAAAACAAGTTTAAGGTACTATTTAAATAAACATTGAGTAACTGACATTTTATAAACATGAAAATTTTAATATAACCAAGAAATAAATGAAATACATAATTGATATGAATACATTTTTTTATATAAAACTCCTCTGAATATCCCAAACATATCAAAGAACATGATGACAAAAATACATTGATGAATTGATAAATGTCTTTATCATGTTTTAAATTTCCTTTAAATTATTATTATAAAAACATGGCTTTCATATAAAATTTCGGAAAATTTATTTGGAAACGTAGTTTTATGTTAGTTTGTAAAATATCAACATTTCAATAGGATTTTGTGAAAATATATATAAATAATTTTTAACTATTGGAGTCGTAAATTCTAATTAGCTTAAAGAAGGAAAATTGCATGGTCATTGGCTAATAATAAATAGAACAAGCTCGTATATAGAATAAAAAAGTACAGTATTATATTTTAACAATTATACGAAATGCATCATTTGATTTCGAACTTTGTAAAGTAAACAGTTTTGTAAGTTAACATGTAAAGAATTCTTTTATTTTAATTTGATCATTTGAGTCGTCCAAGCGACAGAAATGGAAAAATGTAAGTTGATTGTTGTCAGTGGAAAAAAACTATCCTTCTTGCACCGCCTTAACACAGAAAGCATTACCTTGAACTTCTCTTTATCACCCACAGTATGGGAATGATAGCCCACGTGAAACACATTTTCTGATATTTTCATGGAAGGAAGGGGCGCGAGATATCCATCCTACACTAACGTCATCGTGATCCGATAATCTCAAACAAATGCAATTCTGCTAAACAGATACGCGATAGATTATTTCCACTTGGATGGTATTATAGGGAGACATCCAGTTTTCTCCGACCACGCAGAGTAATTAGAACTAATGGAGTGGAAGAATGGAAAAGCAGCATCCTTCACTTGACGGAGGGAAAACCGTGGTGCGTGGTTACTTTTTTTATTTCCGGTGTTTTCATTGTTAGACAACATAACTTTTAATCACTAGCTAGGAGTCAATTTTTTATCACAGAATATTTTTCTTTCATTTTAATACAGATATTAATATAATTTCAAACCTAGTTTATGAGGAAGGAATTTGTCATGAAAACATTTTTAATCCCATTTTGAGGACTAAGAAAATGAGGCAGAGTAAACAGGTATTTTTACTGTAGAAGAAATTTTAAAAAATTTGATTATTGTAAGTAGATTCAAAACTCTTTCTTAGTACACCTACAGCAGAGAAAAAATATCTGCTGGTATGTGTGTACCACCAATTTCTGGAGATGCACTTTCCCCACGACACTTCTGATCTCTCGTTAAGATAACTCAATACTTGTACCGGTAATACTCCGGTAAAGAATGCCGAGAACTCCACATTTTGGTTCATAATAGGTGGCATCCCGGCCGCTATAAGAGCGTATATTCTTGTAAGGTAGGTGGTACATCACCCGAGGCAAAAGTTGATGCGGTGAAAACTTTTGATGCTGCTTTAGAATGGCGTGAGGAAGAACGCTTTTGTTTGCTGAATATCCGGACGGCAGAAGACAACTTCTACCAGGGTGGAATAAGAGTGAATGAAAGATAGTTATCAATTTCAATCTTATCAGTAATAATCAGTTAATGGTATTGGTGTTAAAACCTATGAATTGGAGTTTGATAGTCTTAATGGCGTTAATTCTTAATTCAAATTTTAACATTACAATGATCCTTTATCACAATTGTAATTATTTCATAAAATTATTAGGATAAATTCCCAATTTATCATATCTTTTGTTAAAAGTTTATAGTCTATTTACAAATCTTCCATAAATACGTAAAAATCAGTGATTCTCAAACAAACATTGATTTTACTCTTAACGCTTTTACTCTCAGAAATTAAATTTTATTTCCTGATACTTAATATAAAGTAACATTAATATATTGTTTGATAAGGAAGAGAAAACAATATAAAATTTGTCTCGAAGTTCCGTCGTAAAGTTACGAAGTATATTGAGGAAGCTAAATAATTACAAGCATATCAAATATATATATATATATATTATTCAAGTCAAAGTTTTGATATTATCAGTATAAATACTCATTTTTTTAAAATAAGGGACACTTGTTGAATATACATTCAATTTTAAGAATAAAACTATTTCGTAAACAGTTATCTATAATTTCACTAAAAAAACACTACATGGTTGTTAACGGTAAAATAGAAAATAATGCTAAGAAATATATATAATGTTATGAAAGAAAACTTGCATATTTTTTTACAGAATGATATAAGAAGCATACATTTTTTAAGATGATTTATTATATCTCATTTTCGTTTTTAAATTATATAATTATTTATAGTGTGGCAAAAATATTAGATAGACAAGTCTATTAAATATAACATACGTCATAAAAATGAAAGCATTACAAGAGCTCAAAAATAAATGCCTCTTCCGGTAATCCAAAAGTGTTATTAAAGGATTTCTGTACTCCTCAAGTATGACGTGTAGAATTCTTGTATATAATTTTAATGTTATTCTTTACTATAATGAGAGAAACTACATCATTCAAGTCAAAGTTTTGATATTATCAGTATAAATATATTCATTTTTTAAAATAAGAGAAACATTGAATGTATATTCAAATGAATATACATTCAATTTTAAGAATAAAACTATTTTGTAAACAGTTATCTATAATTTCACTAAAAAAATACTACATGGTTGTTAATGGTAAAATAAAAATAATGCTAAGAGTATACTTTGCTTTTTTTAGCATACTTCTGTCGTACTTTATATTTAAAATATATAATCGTCATTTAACTATCGCGTTAGGGAACACTAAAAGCGATTGTTCAAATGTGCACGAGAACTTGTTCAGAAATCTCAAAGGGGTTATCCTGAGATTTTTGAAGAGACCATCGTAATCTATAATAATTTATTGAGAGACAAATATCAAAATTTGTTGTAATATTTTCAGTAAACTTTTTTGAGAAGTTTACTATGAATTGAAATTTATTTGTAATGCATGTACCAAATTTTCAAATAAATTGACTTCTTTTGAAATCAGAAAAACGGCAGGGAGTAAAGGGAACTGCACATATTACGAGTTTTAAAACTAAAATAAAATGATAATATAAACCATTCAAGAATTTTCTTATAACGACCTGTTCCAAAGCAGTCCATTTTCCTCCGGTAAAATAAACTAAGAAAATTACGCAATCGAAAGCATACGCAAAGTAATTTGGGGAAATGTATGGGAGCAAAGCAATCAATAGCAAGGTGGATCTAGGAGGCAGACCACCTAAACGAAAAGGCAAACAAAACAGGAAAAGAAGGCCAGAGGCTAAAAGGGCATCCTTTCTTCGGTGTGCTTCAAATGCTCCGTTTGAAAAATGACACAGAGATGTGCAACATAATTCACAAGAGGTAGACAGCAGGTAGAGGGGGAAACTGAGGAGTTCGGGAGGGATGCGCTCACTTTGAGAAGAGATACGCCCATTCAAACACCCCGAATCCGTTTCAAAGATCTCGTTTCCAAGGGTATTTAAAAAAGCTCCGGAAACTATATATAACGATATGCTTTATCATTCTAAGCAAGCATATTTATAAATTATTTCATTTATACATAATTTACAAATTTTTTAAATCTAGTTTTGAAGGCTTTGTTCTTAATATAAGACAGTTGCTATATATTGAAAGTTAAAATATTTTTTATTTATTAAACATAAGCAATAGAGCTAAATTGAAATATGGTTGCACTAGTTTTAGAGGGTCAATTTACTTTTTTGATGACAATAAAATAAATGTCTCTTAAGTAGTACCTTTGAATAATGTCATTACTTATCACTAAATTAAACTAGCTTATTATTTGCTTTCTCATGTTCCACAACCTTGCTGTGTCAATTACCAACTATCACAAGGAAATTAATTATCAACTGGATATACATTATGTACACAGTTTTAATCTCTGCATTAGTATACAGACAATTGCTCCGCGTGCATACGTAAAATCAAGTTCTGACTATTAATAACGCAATCTTTTGAAATATAAGAGTAATTTAATTGACATTGTTAATCTTTCGAGGAGGAATAAATTATTTTGATTCGAAAATCTACTGTACACGCAAAATTAAGTTATTGAAGCCACTGTTTTTAGGGTGAGATTGCATAAAACAAATACATTCATGTCGTAAGTCAACAGATGAAGCTTAATTTTTGTTTAAATGCTTGAAAGGAATCACATTTATGCAACTTAAAATTCACTAATAATGTATTTTTAAGAATTTGATAGGTAATGTTTATCTTTTAAGTCATTTAATTAATTAATTAATTAATCCAGCAATTAAAAGATACTCGTAACCTTGGATATTTTAATAGAATATCTGATGGCTACAATCTAAATATTAATTTTCATTACTTCTGGTTTTCTAGTTCGTTATTTCTGGAAATATCAGGCTTTCAACTACATAAGGATAGCAAAGCTCAAAGTTGGCGTTTTCTTTGCAAATTCTACAGCAAAAAAGTTTGCATTCTAAATTTTTATCTCTAATTTGTTTGATGATGAAAATGAAACACATTTGTTAAATTTCTAACATTCTCTGTTAAATTCATTGTTAAAACTTTTCTTCTAAAAAGTGTCGTATAATTGTCATAACTCAAAAGTGAGACATTGTTTGAATGATTAAAAAAATTGGGTTTTGCACTTCTTTTATTTCTTTCGTTATATGTGTTGCGGCAAAAAGACCTCATTTTTTAAAATAAAGTAGCACCATACTTTCCACAACTGATTTCAATATTTGCATATAGATTTGCACATTTTTATCGCAATCCTTTTTCGCTCTCTCAAATTTCAACGCAAACATAGCACATAAAAATAGAACACTGAGAAATATCTATATTTTTACATCCTGATAAACATCATTATGGCAGGAACTTTTCATCATATTCTGTCTTTTGTGCTAAGAATCTCGTTAAAAATTTTATATTTTAAAAAATAAATTTCTCTTACTGGACTATGCAACAAACTAAAAAGCAAAATTTCTTGAAAAAATATGTAAATTAAAAATAACGAATATAGTCATAAAATCTAGAAATAGTAAAATAAATTACCTATTATTCTATTAAAATAGGGAATGAAATTTATTGCTATCCAAATTAATTGACTAAAATGACATTTAACTTCACAATTGAGTTCCAACCAATTATTGCATTCCATTATCAATATTTCTATCAATGATATTCATATAAATATTTCTGACCAATATTCCTCACTTATTCATTTCTTTTCCTCTCTTTATATATATATATATATATATTAAAAATTAAACACTAAAATATCATTCCACCTGCTTTCTAAAGTAGAAAATATTAATATTTTTAGAGATCAGATTTACATTCTTGTACACATACAAAATGCTTTTGTTGTGTGACAACATTCGTTCAGTAATGTCATGAACGCTCATAAAATAAAGCCGTTTCTTTGGTTATTCCATGAAAATTACAGATATAATCATCTATTGTGTTTCCTTTTTTCTTCTTCCACTTTATATCAAGGACAGGTCAAATGGAACGATTTTCTTGAATGAAACAGAAAATATCTTACACAATAAAACATGAATTTATAAGTGAAAATGGACATAAAACCGTTAGGTGAAAGAGTTGACTTATTTTTCCTTTCAAAGTTAATAGCATAATTTTCTTTGTTAAAAATACCATGCATATTGTATTTGTTTCATTTGCTCTTTACTGATTTTTAATGACACTGTTAAAATTAATGAATGTTTTAAGCTTTTTACTAATGTACATAAATAATTTCAAAATCCATAAACATGAATATTAAGGCAATTAGAATGAACTGTTTAATTTCCCGAATTTTAAAATAATTTTTTTCTATAGATGATTTTTCGATTGATAGGAATAAAAAAATTGCGAATATTAATATATATCTTAGGAGGAAAATATATTTAGATTAATAAAGCCAAGAAATAAATCTCGTGTAAATAATTTTGATATAAGATATTTCGTAGAGTTAATTAATAACGAAAATAAGTTGAATATTAAAAAGCGTATAAGCGTCCGATGCAAAACCAAAAATATTTTTCTGTTTAATTCGTTAAATTCAATAAATTTTATTATTTTTAAAATTCATATTATTATTTTTTTCTTTTAAGAGAAGATTTCGGAAAAAACATTAATATCTAAAATAAATGCTTAGTACTGCACCATTGATATTCAAAAAAAAATTAATTAAAAGAAAGATATTGTATTTTGCAATAAAATGTTAGCTGAAAAAATTTTACAATTTTAGTTAAATACACTTTAAAACAATTGAGAATTAAAATGCTTATTATAAATTTTGTTTTCTCCGAAATTTGTATTTTAATTTGTATGCAAGAGCCTAAATGTTTGGCTCATGTAAATGTAAATCATGGCCTCAATGTTTATCAATTTCCTTCTAAAATTCCGCATAACCGGATAGAAGTGAGAGTGAGTAGCAGGATTCCATGACTACTGAAATGCCTCTTTCAAAATAGGAATACACGACACTGTCAAACAGAATGACGATTAAATGATAAGATTATTCAACATCCTTTTTTATAGCAAATCCTTTAGTAGCGGAAGTGTTTACCTCAGTGGAGTATGTTCTAATGACGAAATACTTCGCTTCTTCGAGTTACTTTTTATCTTGAGGACAAAACTGATTCAATGAAAATCCATAACAAATGCGGATATTTTTTTTTTTTTTTAATTTTTTTTTCAATTTTAAACAAATACAGAATAAAATTTGTTTGACAAACCTGCATTAATCAAATATAATTCAATAAAGCATTATTTTAATACTCTCCAAAATATTATTTTCATATAATGTTAAAAAAAAAAAGCTATTAAGACTAATTTAAAGCAATAATGAATTTTATTAAGAGATTTAATATTATTATTACATACTGAAGCATAGTAATTAAAGAAAAATTTCCTTCAGATCCCTTCTGAATGTATTTGAAAATTCTGAGGTGTTTTTAAAAATTTAATCATAAATGGAACATTTTTTGTACTTCGTTTTCTTTAAACTAAAAAAATAAATTCAAATATAGGTTACTCAGAAAATACGTAATATAATCCCAAATATGAGTATATTTTTGAGAGGTATAACTCAGTATATATGTGCTTAACATTCTAAATATCCAAGAAATCTAATCACATATAAAGAAATATAAAATAGATAAATACATTTCATTAAAATTTTATGAACATCTTTATCTGAATTTATACAGATTTATAAAGTTCCTCCACCAATTTAAATTAACACAAATCATTTGGTAAAGTAAATTAATATTAAAGAAAAAATTAATAATAAAAAGATAAATGTATTAAATTTATTATTAATTTTAATTAAAATTTTTCTAGTTTGATATAATACAGAATATTGGCACAGTAATTCAATTCTTAACACAATACACAATATTTTTTTAAAATATTCTCCTAGTTTTACTAACATAACATGATTAATTAAGGAAAAATGGTGCCGTTTTATTTTGGTATTGACACGGAATCTTTTTTATTGATAATTATTAAAAATATTATTACTTATAGGATTCACTTAATACAGGTCATTAAAAATATTAGATAAAAACTACACGATCCAAACACAATGTGTGGAAACTGATTTATTTTATACGGATACTATATTTCATGACAGTTCAGATCTAATGGTTGTCAGTCATATAAAATCAATAAATATAAGAGAATAATAAATTTTACTAGGGCGTTGACTGCTCTATCAATGATCATAATGAGATTAATTGTTCTATTTTGCAAGATTTCAAGTTAAATTTAAGACAGGAGCATCATGGAAAATACGAATTTTGAAATATAATAAATTGTTAACAAACAACTTTTATAATAGAAACAGTGGAAGGTGGGATATAACTAACGATAATATAAACAAACGTCGCACTGCGTCGTCTTTCTAAATAAGTTCAAATTCTTATTATATTATCATGATTGACGAAAACAGGCTCAATAATTAGAACAAGCATTATCAACTTGAATTGATCACCATAGAGATGGAGTAGTGGAGCCACTTTTTTTTAGTGTCATCCTGATTATTTCATGTTCTTGTAGCTGTCAGTTCGAAAAAAATACATTTCTGATTCCTAAGAATTCGAATATTCATTACTAAATATTCGAATTTCATTTCCTGCTTGAATCTTCCCTAAAGAAGATTGCTGTAAATTGCCCACGAGTTTCTCATCTTCTTCATTAGAGGCATTTGAATTATTGCCTTAACCAGCACATTCTCCAAATTTTTCACTCACTGCGAAATCTGACCGCAGGTTACAGAGAAGGGCTTACTTCTACTCGATAATGAACTAATTAACGATGGAGTAGAGTTGATGCTGGATGAAATGAGGTGCCAACATCTGTTATAGAAGTTTAGTAGATTTTGTATCCAGCCAAATTATCATTGCTGTTTTTGCTAAAGGTACCAACTTTGTACATTAAAACCGTAACTTCCATCAAATGAAATCATTTTTTTATTAATTGTGATTAACAGAAATGATAAGGATAGTCTTATCAATCGACTTAACCTTACGAAGGCTGAAAGATGTCACTGAAATGTTATTTTATCTTCTCATTCATTCTACTGTAGATTCAATTTGCGTGTAGAAGATAATTATAAGAAATAAGAAAAACCATGTGTATATTTCGGAGAGAGATATTATAAAAAGTGCTTTAGTCAAGCCTATTTTTAAAAACATTTAACTGAAAAACGAGTTCTACAATGGTAAGGAAAAAAATTGTAAATTGATGTAAAGTGGTTACCATGATAGATTTTTCTTCCTTATTTATACTCTTCAAATTTCGTTGCATTTTTTCCAAAATGGCATGGCGAAATCTCTTCTCGTGATGTGTTCACAATATACCACTTTACCTTATCACATTAAGAACCATGTCATATTCACTATACTGTATATATATATATACATCTATACATATAATTCACTATCACATTAAGAAACATATCATATTCACGTGATTCATACATTTTTCCTTGTATTTTAAGTACTATACTTCTTAGTGAGTTGCCAGTTAATATAAAATTTTCATATTTCCATCAAAATCATTCAAATTTACAATACCTTGCAAACATTTTTTTTTTTTTTTTAACTGAAAAGCAAAATTTTTTCAGTGATGTTGAGTTTATTTACAAAAAACTTATTTTTATTGCTGAAATTTAAAAATTTGCTATTTTAAAAAATTCAGCAGTTTTTTAATATTTTTGATTAAATTTCTTGATTTAATTCTCAAAGTATTTCGTTCACAGGTAGTGAAAATAAAATGTCTTTTTTAACTAAACAAAAAATTGTTAACATCAACATACGGTTTTTAACAAATCGAATGATATGGAACCAATATTTACAAAGCAATATGCATAAATATTTTTAAGCACTAGAATAAAAAATATGCATTTTTAAATTGAAACTATACAACAAATACGAAAAAATAGGAATTTTCAGAATAAATAATTTCTATGATATTCAATCACCAGTCTTATCAATCGTAATTTCAGCAAAAAATAACATCAATGTATTGAATCAGCAAAAATGTACCCCTAACTTAGAATATTGAATATTGCAACTTTTTCTTAGTTTTCAATATTTAACTCTTTAAAAGGCCACGAGAAATATACTTCTCACAAACATTATTAACTTTTAAATGTCCATGGGAAGCAGGTACAATATGTATCCAATTCCTAATTCCTTTTTTAGATTTTCGTAATACAAATTTTAATTTATATATGTTATGTAATGCGAAATAAAAATTGAAAGAAGTTCTTTTTTTGCACATCTCCCAGTGGGTGTTGGGAAACATACGTCCCACCCAATGAAAATGGTATTATAAATCAGTAAAAAATTAGGTAATCAGTTAAATGAATTTCTTTTTATAGATCAATCTCAATCCTAATACTTTACAAAACATTAATAGAAAAAAAATGGCATTATAATGTGTTAAAAGAAAGTTAAAAAGATTGTCATCCTGTTGAAAGTTCTTCAAACAACAAGCCTAAAATGTGTATTTCTAAATTTAAAAAGTTGGCAATATTTCAAAGATCCATTCAAGTAACAACTAAATTTTCGTAATAAAAGTAATGGAAACTAATAAGATTTCTCTTTAACATAAAAATCAAAGAAAATAAATTTTTATTTTTTACAGATGCTTTCTTAAAGCATGTCACATGTGGTAAGTGTACTTTAATTATTAAAGTCAGGAGTCTAGCACATTTTAAAATGTGTCGATAACAAATTAAACTGCTTCATAAGAAAAAAAAATTGTTTTCTCTCCATTTGATATAGTTAAGTTTCGACTATAATTGCTTCTTTTATTATATTTAAAAAAATTCAAAAATATCTCTAAAAAATTTATAATTTTTGAAAATGATATTGAAGATGATAAATCCCTGTCTCTGTGTAAAATACGGCGACGGTAACCAAATGCTTAGGGCCTTCGATTCTACGTGTTCGAATCTCACCTTGGCCTTGAATGTTTGTAGTGGTTCAAATCCACTTTAAACCATAGGTTCCATCTAGTTAGCCTCGTAGACAAAAAATAACCGTTAAGATAAAAAAAAAAAAAAAACCGAAACTTAGGTGAATTACGAAAAGAATTATTTCGGAAAATATGAATAATATCGCCAAGGTACGGTACTAAGTCAAGTAAAAATATTTTCCATTTAATAATGTTAAAAATAGGAAGTTTCTTAAATTTCAGTAACAAAACTTAAACGTACTTATCCCGCCGACACGTGCAGCCAAAACAGTTAAAATATAACGGAAATTAACAAAAGAATATGGAGAAGAAAAATGCGAAGAGGGCTTCCCCTCACCCCCATTAACTTGCACTTCCTGTTCATCATCATAACCAAGAAAGAACCGGACCTCCCCCTTGCACTTTAATCCAAACTACCTTAAACGGAACTATAAGAAAAGTGCCCAAATCTATTGGGAGGTATGAAAAATTTTTTTCTTTTTTTCTCAGACCAACAAAAAAGAAGGGAAAAAGAGATAAAAAATGTACATCCCCACCCATGCCTTAAACCAACTTTGGTGTGCAGCGGTCTGTAATTTGTTCGGAATTTCTTGTCCTCCAACTAACGAAGATGTCTACACGTCAACAGTAATCACCGGTACTATCATTTAGAGATGCTTTTAAGAGTGCCGACAAGCCTAGACATCCTCTCGCCCTGAAGTATAAGCCACCCAAGACTGTGTTTAGGTTATTCCACTCCTTCTCGTTTCTGAAAGCTAACCGTTTGTTTCGAATTCAGAGACTTGTCTCCAACTTACAACACTGTAGCGTAATACATTTGCATAACAAAGTGCGGCAGAGGTATTTATTATTGCTACACCTTCTATATAATGGGGGTGGGAAGTTCCTCTCAATGTCATGCACGGGTTGAAATACTCAATAAAGGTGAGTACATTTTTCTTGCACAATTTCATGTATAAACAGTAGAATTTTTTTAAGTTGCATAACTTTTAAATTAGTTTATAAATATGTATATGAACAATAAATAATGATACTATTTTCTAAAATGTAAAAATTAATGTTTCATAAAGTTTGAAAATTTTTTCCCAAATTAATTTTGCCTACATGAATAAAGTAAAACAGGAAGAGTTAGCTGTAAAAAAATGGTGAAGAAATAAATATAACCAATATTGATTAAAGCATTAATACTGAATTCTAGTAAAAAGGGAAACTTCTATATTTATTGACCTGAATATTGGCAAACGCATTTCCAAAACATGAAACCACATTGTTAAGAACAAACAATTTTACAAATGATTCTAGTTCAGACGAAATAATAGTTGCTTTTCTTCATTATGCAACTAAGGTAGAATACACATATGTTGTATATTAAAATATTATTAATAATTCGCAATTAAAATCTAATTTCCACAGATTTACTCTGAATGATAAAATAATCAATTTTAAACATTAAGAATGAAATGAAATATGTTTGAAGAACACATAAAACACTTCAATTTCTTTGAAATTAGAGAACCATTTCTAATTTTAAATAAACAAAAAAATAAATCTTATTTATTTAAATAGTTTACATATTTAGTTTCTAAAAATTTGGAACATTCTTAAGAACTAAGCAGATGTTCATTTAATAGCATTTCACTTTACATGTCGTGGATGAGAGTAACTGCTAGGAGAAAATTCCCCTTGCAAGATGAAACAATGAAACCTGTTACATAAAAACCCTTGTTATAAATATTGAACCAATAATGTTTAAATAAACTGGTATGCATTAAAAACAGCATGCAGCTTACTAAGAACCTATCAAAGGAGGTTTCTTATGCACATAAAACTATTTCTGTTTTTCCACTTTAAATGGACATAATTAATAAATAACGCATCATTGGCGATGCATGCAACTGTTGACAGAGACCATAGATAGCTTTGTACATATTTCGAATTAGCTCCTTCTCAGCTTACTCGAGTGGAACGAAGAGAGATTTACAGCTCTCGATAGTCGGGAAAATTTTATCTAAATAAGATCTTATCTAAATACGATTCAATTTTTCAATGAAAATTTTGGAGATAAAAGTTACAGCGGATTATAGGATTGATTATGTTTATTCTTTTCTTTTAGAGATTCCCTTACCTCCTACACCCATTAAAGCCATAACATATTTAAAGAATAGATATTTTTTATATTTAAAAACGTGAAAGTGTTTTATACATTTTCACATTTCTTTTTTGTTCTAAAATTTATTATGACACTAACATTAAGCAGTTTTGTAAGCAAAAATTGATATCACGAAGTGAATAAACATTATATTATAATGGAAAAAGTTAATAATGGAAAATCAAGTTATAGCACAGTTTATAAATTATGTTTATGTAAAAATTATGTAAATCATGTAATTATGTAATTCAGACATATTATATTGATTACACTTTTTTAACTGAGATTTTTTTTCCTTTTATATAAGGTTATGAAGCTGCCATGTAGTCAGGTTTCAGCGATAGTATGGCAGGTTTCCCAAAGCAACTGAGACTTTCCCTTGTAGCACGGGAGCACGCAACGATTTCTTCACTTTCTTCGCCGGGGAGGAGTGGGATGGACAAAATAACAACCTCTCTGAAACAAACTGCACGATAACCACCAACAAATAACCGGAAACGACATTGCTATCGGCTGGTTCAGACTGAAGATTTTCATCCTACGAAAATTGCAATGAACTTTTAATCCCCTCAAATCGTTTTCATTCGGTAGATTACCACTCAAGAACACACCCGGTCGAGTATGGATAAGAGAAATAGCCCTTTGGTAGTTCCTACAGTGTCCTGCGTGACACTTCACCATGTCGTTGGACGGACTGCAAGGTGTCCAAGAAGCTTGAAGAAATTCGTTTCTTTCTGTCGGTTTGGATGACTCCATTAAAATAACTGGGTTCAGAGTTTCTTGGTCTGTCAGTCATTAGGTCTGGTGTTATAATAATTCTTTACTTCTCATTAAAGAAAAGGGAAAATATCAACCATTAGCACGAAACACTATGATAAAACATTTCTAGTTTTTTATCATAAATGATAAAATAATAAATGTTATTTCAAATTTTTATCGTACTTTGATTTTATGAACATTTTATATTTATAAAATGATTAAATCTCAACTTCTAGATTTAAATTAACATTAAATGAAAATGCTTACTGCTGATGACATAATTAAATGTATTGTAAAATATTTTTAATTTAGTTATTTCAAATATTTATTGTTGAAGATATATATATATATATATATATATATATATATATATATATACTTAAACAATAATACGATTTCTTAATTTGCTTACAACTTATAAATGAAATAAAATATTTTAATTAAAATTATTTTTTAAACGAAGTATTTAAAATCAGAACTAATATAAAAAATATGGAGGAAGAAAACAAAATGCTTACACTCATAAATTTCGGGAATTTAATGAATCTTATTACATAATTTACAAAAGATGGTACTAATGCTACATTCCTACTGCAGATATCTAAAATAAAATTTATGAATATTTTAAATATTAAATGTTTCATTCTTTCAAAAAATCATGTTAAAAAGAAGCTTTTCGTTTCAAAACGAAAAAAAAATTTTAATTAGTTTAAGCAAATTTTGATTAAAATCGGTAACTTTAAATTGAATACAATTGTTTTAAAGAAAAAGGGTTATTGAATCAATTAAATGTCTAACATGATTGAATAAAATTAAAGGTTTAGTTTATTCGTCACTCAATGATATTTTTTGCACTCAGGAGTTAGATCAGACATACGGTTTAAAATGGATTCCGAATCACTACAAACATCCAAGCCCACACAAGATGGGATCTGAACCCACAAATTATTGAACCAAAAATAATAACAATAATTCCATTCTATTGTCAATTTGCTTTCGATAATAATCAATAAAATGCTTTTAGACATAATATTTACAAATTTCGTAAAAATTTGACGACCAGTTATTTAACCAATTCTTTTAGATACATTCAATACAGCTCTTTATTTAATTGTAAAACTCAAGTACTCTGCAACTATGTTTACAATAAAAAAGCTGATTTATATTGTTTTTAAAAAATGTTTTAGTCCATTCTTTGTGTGAATAATTTATATGACGGAAATTATATCTTTAATGTTCGAAGAAACTAAGGATAATTATGTTTATATAAGTAATGATGAAGTTACATCATTTCAATAACTTGAAGTTTGTTTGAAAAATGCTGATTCATGTAAGAAAATTAAAGTTAAGTACACAAAACAAGCTTAAAAAATTTAGTTTATCATTTTATAAAAGTATTTTCCAGAAAAGTCTTAGCTCAAAATATAGCCTTTTACATTAATTTTAAAGTAAACACATACAAATAATCAGAAGCATATGACAGCAGGTACTTCTTATTAAAAATATTTTCTTAATTGTTATTTGAATCACTTTTATATGCTACGAAATTTTTTTAATAAACAAATGTTTCGAAAATTATTTTATGGGAACCATATACATAATCGAATGCTGGCTATTTTTATTTAAGAAGAGAAAATCAAGTGAGATATCAGATTTCTAAAATCATCTTTCAGCATACTGTGAAGTGAATGCTGAGAAAAATCATTAAAGTATTATATATAAAAGGAAATCCAATCAAGTAATGAATGATTTGCCTACAATAGTAAGAGTCGTTAGCCAATATCAATGGGGAGCAAAACCACTCTTTATTGACTTAAATATTGTTTCTACAACAAACTGCGCTTTGTTTAGAAAAATAATTCGAAAACACTTTATTCACATTTTTAAATTAATTAGCATTTTTTGTGCGTGTTACTTCTTTTATCGAAAACACATGTTTTAAGTATAGGAAAAGACATATAAATTAGTTCAATCAGATTATTATATGCAATATGGATGTATATTTCATTAATGATGAATTATACAAACTAATTTTTGAAATCTTTTTCTAAGCTGACATAAAAGGAAGAGTTGTTTAAAATTTCGAAAAAAATAGAAAAGAATTGTGCTAATCGATTAACAAAATTGAAATGCACTATGCAATTAGCACTAAATCGGTAAAACGATGAAAATATATCGAAGTATCATTTAAATAATGGAATAGCATTTAGTTAAGTTCTCTAAAAAACCAATAGGCATTTAAAGTATTCACCATTGACTTAATGATATTTTTTGTCCCTTTTCGTATCTAATGTCGTAAATGAGAAAGAATAAACATTAAAACTAGTATCTTTCGATATCCAAAATATCCCTTGTACTTGCTGTTTTTAAGAAATTATGAAACGCTGTTTGACATTATGAAAAATATGAAAATTATTGATTTATCATGAGCGGAATTAAGCTTTTGTATTAAATTTTCATATTTTTGTATTTGATCTTAGGTAATATATGTTTATTTTTTAGTGCCACTTGAAAAAAAAAATGCTTATAATTTTTTTCATAATTTCATGTTTGAAGAAAATGGGGATCAGAATCTACCGTTTAATATAGATTTTATCAATAAAGTGTTCATCAAATTACGTGACAAATTTCTGCATTTGAATTATATAAATATTTATAGCATTACTTTCTAATTACTAAAAGATAGCTGTTTTGAAAACTCATCTGTGTCATGACAATGGCCACAAATTGCATTTAAAATAGCGGAGTAAATCATAATTCTTATTTTCTATTTCAAAGTTACAGAAAACAGGAAAGAATCAAAATATTTCCAACTAAATACAATAACTTTCAAAGGAAACTTTATGACATGTAATATAAAGCATTGTAGCCCAATAGAGAAATTGCTTTAAGTCTTGTATTTAGCATGCTATGATTTTACAATCAACAAAGTATTTTATGTAAAATATTATAATACACACACATTTAATGTAACCAAGTAAAAAACATCTAAACACTGAATGCGCATACATTAAAACTACTACTCCTTTCAATACCGTTTCAAAACATCTGAGCGACGATTAATAAATGCAATTTACAGATGATGATGATGGAAAACAGAATCTGATCATATAATTTGACAAGAACTTTTAGAGTGACAAAAATTATTTTGAAATGTAGATTAAGATCTATACTTAAACATATTTTATAAAATTATGTAATGTGTGCCTACAGTTTTCTTTTTAGTTTCTTTTGAAAATGTCATCATCTCTTTCAAATTTGTACTTTCTTAAAAGTATATATCTTGTAAAATAAATCGAATTTAAATAAAAAAAATCAGACTATATATAAAAAAACTAGTGAAATTCACAAACAAATTTAAAATAATGCTTAGAAGATTTTGAATGTTTTATATGTTTAGATATTTTATGAATTTATACTTTATAACAATGAACGCTTCTTCTTACAAACTCGTTGGGGCATGCAAAATTTTTCTTAAATTCGAAAGTTAGTAAAATAGAAAATAAACGATAAATCTTAAAATTATTTTTTACCAAACTTCTCTGTAAATATACTACCTTGGCAGCAGCGATATTTCGTGCAGTAATAGATTTCTATGCATGAAATTCTATGTAATGGATTCATGAATGAGTAAGTAATCTTCACTCAAGTCATGAATTTTCTTCAGGTACAGTGATATTTTTTTAATAAAAACCTGCATGCTATAATAGCTCTGACAACAGTTTTCTGAAATTGACAACGGAATGCAAACGAATAGATTGTCAATTTCAATGGGCGATACCAAAACAATTCTTTACAAAAGTAACTTCAAATATTTCAGCTTGAAACTATTGACTAGAAAAGAGATGGGTAAACTACGACTCGCGGACCAACTCCAGCCTATCGAACGGCTCTACCCGACCCACGAATAGAATTTTAATTTGCTAATCCGAGGCAAATTTAAAGAAATATTAAATATGTTTTTTATATCCGTCTCCATTAATATTTTGTTTAAATATTATTTTTTCCTTCCTTTTTACAAAGAACTAATAAACATTTACTTTCTTTGTGTTTTTGGTATAAATCGACGGAAATAACAATCATAGAAAGTAAAAAGTTAAAAGCTGAAGTTTTGTTAGTTGTATATGTAGATTGGTGCTAACAAGCTTTATCTCTTTCTCGAGGAGGAGACATAAATCCAATATACGTGAATTTGTCTTCATATGTGGCAGGCTTCGCATTTTATGCTCAAGCCCGCGGTTTTATCTTTTGACGAGAGTTCTAATACAAGTATTATTGACTGTGTATGGAAAGATTGCGGACATTTAGTATCATTGTGAATAGTGGTGAAATCATTAAGAATATAGAGTAGCTAATGTTTGTTAGGATTATTCGTAAAATATTTCAACCCAAAAAAAATGATAACTAAAAAACGTAGAGTTGATTAAGATTCATTTTGGGCTTTTAATGACAAGTATTTTTATTGATGAATGGATCTGGAAATATTTTTTGTAGTTGTAAAAGAAAAACCAGTGTGTCTCACCTGCAATAAAACTGTTTCATATTCAAGCATTAGAATTTCAATTACGGAGCAAAGTCTGAATATGAAAGAAAACAAAATGCAGAATGCCTACATAAAAATTTTCAGGTGGGCAAACGTTTTTAAAGGTAAACAGTATCCAAGAAGCAACAATTCATGGAAGTTATATTGTAGCATACAATATTGATAAAAATCTAGATCTCAGTAAGAGGAAGTTCATTAAGCACACACAATGCATGCTCCAAATTCGCGATGTTTCATGTCCAGACAAGAAAAATAATTTTGAGACTATAAGCTTGTCTCGAAAAACGGTGATTTTTAGAATCGAAGCTATCGATAAAAACTTGGCATCACAGTTAAATGTTGGTCAGTTTAAATTTTGCTGCATGGCTATGGATGGAAGCATTGATACAAATGACGCAGTTCAATCAATATTATTTATAAGAATTGATGAGAACAAACAAATTACATGCATACGTTCTTTAAAGAGAACTACAAAGGAATGCGATATTCTTCGTGAATTTCAGGAAGGGCTTTTATTTTGAAAGTGCCTTTAACAAATATAGGTTATATTATGACCGATGGGGCAACAAATATGACAGGAAAAAATCTAAATTACTTGGACCCTTTAATCAAAACTATGCCGAGAACAATGTTTTCTACATTGTGTCATTCATCTCAAGATACTCTTTGTAAATCAGCATTAAATTTTGAGACCCGTGCTTTATACACTCATGAAGTTTGTAAATATTATTCGATCGTGTGGGACTTATAGGCAATTTCTTCATTCCGTGCACGGACTGGGCATGTTTAAATTGCACAGACTGAAGATTTTCTTCATTTCGTGTAATCTGAACATTATGATGCTCTGTATTACAAGAAAGTAAGATGGCTTAGTGCAGTATGTCCTTTCGAGTAAGTTTGAAAGCTGAAAGCCGATACTGTGGGGATTTAGCCTGCGATTGAAAGTATTAACCCATACCTGAATTAGAATCTTACAAACTGGCTTCTATAAGACGCGAGTTTGATTAGAAAGAAAAAATTCCACAACAGAGACTTGCTTTAAAAGAAAATTTAAATTATCCTTGCCAATTTAAACTAACCATAAAGTGGATGTTATGAATTATTTACTGCTTGCATAAGCAATCAAATATTAATATTTAATGTGCTTTACATGCTACATGAAATAAATTTATCTTTACTTAATGATTAATAAGCATTTATTTTCAATAGCGGCATCAAGAGAGACAAATCTCCAATATATAGAAAAAATTCAATCCCACTAAGATATTGGCCAAAATTATCTTTCAACTGTTCACTGGAGAGCTAATCCCACTGACAAATTTACTTGTGTTTGATGGATGGACAAAATTGTATATTCAACATTATTGGTGAGAACGATTATTTGTTTAATTCACAGACCAATTATAAGTAAAATAAAATGACGTACACCTGATCTCAACTGTAATAAAAATCAACCACTTCATAGTAACAAAAAAAACAAAAAAAAAAACATGTTATATTTAAAATTAATATTGTGGTTATCATGCATAGTCGTAAGATTTAAAGATTCTCAAACAGAAATGTCAATCCGAGATTCTTAACATAAGAAACGAAAACTAATTTTTAAAAAAATTAACTCAAGAGTTATTCAGGAAAATGGAAAAAAGCAAAGAGATTTTTCAAAATATTTGTATTTGTAAATGAGATTTAAATTACCATTACATCTTTGCCACCATGTTATAAACCAGCCACGGAGTTCGTAAAATTGTAAGTGTTCATAAAAACGAATGTCTACTGCAACACACCTATTACAATTTCTGATAAAAAAAAAATAAAAATAAAAAAGAGCTTGACATCAGGTAATAGATATAAGCTAACGGCTGAAAATTGCTTAAATGGTTTTTTTTTTTTTTTTTTTTTTTTTTTTTATATTCACAGTGGAAGGACATTTTCAAAGTTAGTGACTGAAATTACGAGGAAAGATAACTACGAAAAACTTCCAAATTTTATTCAATAGCATAAATATATTCTTCGTTAACAGTAAGTAAAATCGAAGCTGATATGTATTACTATAAAAATTATGTCCAACCACAAGCCTATGACAAGATATATTAAGAAATACTTGTTGATAAATCGATAGGGCAATCTAAGTTGCCAAAGATAAAAGATTAATTACAGTAGACACTAATTTTTATGAACCTCTTATCTATGAACACTCATGCTTTTACGAACTAGTGATTGGTCCCAAGAGGGGTCCCATAAACGTAATAAAAATTTTAGCTCCCATTTACAAACTAAATTTTTGAAAAATCTATTTTACTAAATTGCATTCATGCATTTTTCGTTTGTGTTATTTTTTTATCGTCTGATTATTTATTTTTTGTTTGAGAAATTTGGATCGACGTATTATGAGATCGAAAATCCTTTTAATTATTGATGACTAAGTGCAATTTTAAATATTAATTGATCGATATAAAAAATAAAAACTAGTTTCGATTCTAAAAATCTAAATTAAAAGAAAATATTTTATATTCCTTAGCATGATTAGATGAATAGATTTTGATCTACTAATAGATTTCAGCCTCAAATATCATACATGGATAGCTTTAAAAAACCCGATCCCAGATTTCTTTCGTAGTAGTGAGTGGGTAGTTTATCCTACTTACACTAACTTATGTCTTGAAGTCCATGCATATGAGTGTAATCAATAAGCTTCAGAAAATATCGTTTTTGAAAGGAGTGAGTTATGACATGGAATCACCTGATGAAATAGACATTCTATACGTAATTCATTATTAATGTATACTTGGAAAGATATTGTAGAAAAAGCAGATGCTTTGTAAAATAAAATAATGTAATAGAGAAAGCAAAAAAATAATAATAATAAAAAAAATAACTCATTAATGACCTTCGACAAAGAAATTTTTCTTCAGTTTTTAAATTTCAATTCCAATGTTATTTCTTCATAAAAATAATTGGATGATTAAATGATTAGAAACATAATGATTAAGAAAGAAAATATATCATTCATATGATAAATATGAAGAAAATGACGAAATGCTCTGCGATCGTTTGCAAAACAATTTAATGAATGGATAACAATATTGAGATA
This sequence comes from Latrodectus geometricus, assembly GCA_026290005.1. NCBI lineage: Eukaryota > Metazoa > Arthropoda > Arachnida > Araneae > Theridiidae > Latrodectus > Latrodectus geometricus. The sequence goes on from JAPDSC010134818.1 coordinate 315,440, forward strand.
TTTTTTGAGAAAAACAGTGTAGCTTGCTGATATAGCAAACGCCTGTTATAAAGACAGGAATCTACGGTATCATGAATGCACAACAATTCATTTTCATTAGTTGAATTTTGATGTAACGTGCCAAAATAAAAATATTTACTTTATAAAATGGCTTATAAATTTTAAATAAAATTTTAACACAACATATATTGATTGGAAGTTCGTAAAGTAAAAATTGTGTCTTACTTTTTCAGGCAAAAAATATAAAAGTATTTTACTCCTATTTCAAAAATTTAAAAAACCTTTAGTTTAATTAAGTTTGGTTTATTCATCAACTATTATTTTTTGCATACGAGAGCTAATTAAACTGGGACTTATACTTAAAGTAGGTTTTGAATCACTGTAAACAATAAGCCTGAGATTAGATTCAAACCCACTAACTATTGAAACGAAAATCAGAGTGCTATAACCATTAATTGCTAGAAAAGCAAAGTTTTAGCTAAATATCCTATATATAAAATATATACATATATATTATATTTTATTTCATTTTGTTACTTTATGATATATTATCCTAGTTTAATCAAATATTAACTTTGTATTTAATATTTTTATTTAAAGTTTTTGCTTCCAATAATGAGGTATATTTATATTAGTTACAAAAAAAATTTCACATCGGTTTGTAGTAGTCAAAGTCAAGAGAAAAGTAATTATTTCGGTTTTCTTTGGCAGAATTACAACAGGGAAGGAATTAATTAGTTTAAACATTTCATTATGATGGTTACATATTGATGGTGGAGAAAAACAAGTTTTTCTTTCTTTTTTTTTTTTTTTTTTTACTTCCAATATAAATATTTCTCTTTTAAAAGAATTAGCACACATTTTTGGAGTTGGCAATAAATTATCTTTTATCTTTATGTGCTGCAATTTATGTAATACAAATGATGAGGTGATAGAACAAATAATGTAATAAGTACGAGTTTTAAATTATCTCGTAAAAATAAATTTTAAAAACACCATTTATAAGCTTTATATGTTATTAATACATTCCATTTATTAAAAGTTTAAAAAGAAATAACATTTTGTAAGTCGATGTCATATTAATAAGATACCACTTATAAGTTTGAATTTTTCTATAAGTTTGAATTATCTATAAGTTTGAATTTTTTCTCCCCTAAGGCATCATTTTATGATCAAAGAAGGATTATACAGGATTTAAGTTTTAAAACATACTTCAAACTACTACAGACTAAATACACACCCGAGGTGGAAGTTGATTTCATGATCAACGTCAAAATGATGATTTTTCAGTTGAGGGTTCCACTTATAACCAATAGAGTTAGAATAAATTTTCTAGGACATTGGAATTTTTTTTATCTTGTGAGTTTTGTTTTGGGTGCATTTGAAATAAATAAATATTAAAATAGTTTCTAAATGATTGAAAAATTATATAAAATATTGCATAAATTAAAATTTTAAAATGGAACAATTTTTCATCAGGAGCTCAACTACATCAATATTATTAGTAAGATTAGAATATTCCTTATTAAGTCATAACCCTTTCGGAATGGATAATCATTGTTGCATACCTAGATATTAAATAGCAAATAATACATTTTGCATTTCTCCCTTCTAAATTATACGAAGGTTTTTAAGTCTCAGTTTGTCGCTCTACCATCGCGTTTGTAAACAATATTTAAAGTCTGGGAAAAAAGTTTTAGTGGAGATATCGAACTACTGCAAACATGTGTAGAATGTTGAAGTAAAGGTAGAGTATTAATCATTCTAGTTACTGTCCGAAGTACATCTATCAATGAGAATTTATGAAATTTAATTATTCCCTTCTTTAAGACAAGTGAATACAGATCATTTTTAAACGTCTTCGCGAAAATAAATATATTTCATGGATAGTAAAAAGTTTTATAACATTTTTTTTGCTTTTAATCTGTATACATAAAGTGTTGTCAAAATCTGTGCTTCTTTTACTTACGAATTATTTTCTAATGGAGATTTTGTCAATATTTAATTTTAAAATAAAATCTTACTGTTTCATTAACGATAACTCATGATTATTTCACATTTATCAATTATATTATAGCAGCACCAGCTGTTAAATTTTTTCTCTGACATAATTCTTAATTTTTTTACAAACACTAAAATCTTGTTTTACTTCTTTTTTTCAATAAAATATTGGTTTTATATCAGATTATAATTTGAGTAATTGACTACATTCGCTCATTCTTTTCTTCTACTAAACTTGAGAAGCTTCGTTAAAATTTCATGTGATTTTAAATAAGTCTCCTTTGAAATTAAAACAATTTTCTTTATTTTCACAGAAATTTTATTGCTTTTGATGTCCACAAGTAGAAATATCAGTTTATTTTAATATATCACATGATGGGAGCTACATCATCATATTATTAAAGAGCTCTCTTAAGGAATATTTGCTGTTCAAAACTGTTCTCACAAGCATTTCTTTTACCTTACTCTTTAAACAAAAATATTTTAATGAATATTGCACAATTTTCATCACTTCCAATAATAATTTTTTTTATTTCCATTTTATAGTATTGAGAAAATTATAAATATTATATAATAAAAAGAATAATTAATTTTCAATTGAATTTATTGATTTCTAAAAAATAATTCAATATTTTTAATAGTGTAATAGAACTGAGACAGGAAACCACTAATTATAAAACATAAAATGTACTTCACTTAAACACACTCTCTTTAACTTATTTAAAAGACTTAGAAAAATTTGAATATGAATAAAAAACAACAAAAAGGGAAGTACACGGAATCATGTACTTTTACTAAAAAGAAGAGTCACACACAAGAAGTGAATCTGCCTATTATAAATAATCCCCTTGTGTGGGAAAATGATTCTCGAAGGAAATCAACCGTACAAGCTAAACATTCGATACTCTTATCAGCCATCAATGAGATCTAAAAAATATAGGATTTATCACAAAGACATCATGATTATGATGATAATATTAAATAAGTCGGAATTTATTATTTTTCCAGCTCTTTTCTCTTGGCGCAATATCGCTCTTTGGTTAAAAAAAAATAATAAAAAACAGCATTTTAAGGGAAATCACTATTTTTCCTTGTGATTCATTATATTATTTGAACTTAATATAGACAGTCAGTAACATATAGAAAAATTTACTTTGAATAACAACAGTTTTACTGCTACATTAATATTTACCATCTCAAGAAGATTCTCACGAAGAAAAATTCATTATACAAAAGAATTTTCTAGGCTGACAAAGGTAAGAAAGGTGTTTGCAGGTAGATAAGAAAAAATTTGCTTTGTACAAAAATACTCATTGTACAATTGTCAACACTCTCTAGCTTCAAATTAATGTTTCGTTAATTATGGTGGTATGTTATTTTTGTTACAAAATAAGATGATGGTACTTCTTTTTTATCTGACCATTATTTTATATAAAAACAAATACCAAAAGTTCCACTTTTGATATTTGTTTTGATAAGAAAAATGGAAACGCATAGAACTAATAACACGAAATATTAGCAATGATAAAAATTAAATATAAAAAGGCTAAGAGTGGCATTGCTCATTTTAATTAGCACCTATTTCAGATGGAAAGTTCTTTTTTATCACATTGTTTTCAGCAATAAAACGAAAATTGCCTTTAACACTTAAATACTAAAAAAGAATAAATTTTAAGAAAAGGTATCAATTTTAGAATAACTAATGTTGCAAGGCTCATAATTTTAAGTTACAATAATATTATTTTAAATGACAATTAAGTATTTAATTCGTAAAATGAAGTTTTTATAACTTTTCTGACTTATGTGTAATTATAATTACAATAAAAATCCATTCGATGCAATGCATGCATACACACAAGCAATACGGATATACACTGTAAGAAATCAAAGCCTTTCACTAATTTCCTTGCTAAATTGTGATCATTCGAGTAAATGAATAGGAGAAAAGAAAAGATTCAAAAATGTTTCACTTCTTTCTGTATTGAATTCAATTAGAATGGAAACAAATGTTTTCCAGTTTAAGGTTGTTAAAAACTACTGCTTGATAGGAGTTGAAATTGTTTTAGAGGAATGAAATGCGTGTAACGAGATTTGGAGACACGATATTACAAGATTGCAATGAGAGATTGAACAAATTTATTCTGTATATTGCGGCAAGGTCAAAGGAGAGAGAATTGAAACTATTTTTCCTTTTTTTATTCTGACGTTTTATCTTACTCGGCGGAAGCATGGCTTTGGAGACTTATGGTCGTGGAGAGAATTTTAATGAGAATTCGATTCGAATTGCATTTGTTATCGAAACACTTGAGGTTTCTCACAAATTCATGTTAGTGTATCACAGGCACAAGCATCTATATATTACTCTTTTGTTCTGGCAATCAAATTTTTCATCTGTAAATCTATGCTCGTAGGCAACCACGATTAAAAAAAAAAAAAAAAAAAAAAAAAAAATGAGGAAGTTAAGACATTAAAGTCGATTAATTCAGATTAATACGTTATCAGCTAATGCATTTAGTTTTAAATTAATTTTCTGATTTAAACTTTGAGTTGGACTCGAGGCAATAATTGAAATAAAGAAATAAATGATTTAAATATAATTAGACCTACTACTTAAATAACTAGACTTAGTACTTAAATATAACCAGACATTTGACTATTATCAAGAAATGTGAATCAGGCTGTCAACTACTCATTTAAGATTTATAAAACTGACTGAGTTTACTTTTAAGAAATATTTTTACAATAAATTACTGGATCAAAAGTAATACAACAGCTTGATCAACATTCAGCCCCCCCCCCCAAAACAGTATAATTACTCCGGATGCGAAAACGCAAAGTTAACTATTAATATTTGCATTTGGGACTGTTCTTATTTTATTTTCTGAAGTCTTTATTATAATTAATGTTATAGAGAGAGAAAGTCTTTTTTCTATTTTTGTGTGCCGGCATAAGAATAAAGATACCAAATATATAGACGTGATTAAGCATTCAGTACCATATAACAAACTTATGTTGTTGAATACAGTTTTAATACGCTTATACTTTTAGTTATATTAGGGAAATAGCTTTTCATCAATTCGGTGGATCGATAAAATTGAGTACCAAGCATGCTTGGGAACTAAACTCTGGGGATTTTGCGTTAGGCTGAGCACCTAATCGGTCTTTGTATCCTGGGGCTTCGGTCAAGAAAATAGATGTGGGAGCTGTAGGCCTTGGCCCCGCGAGGGACTGTCAGGCAACTGTGAGTTTAGTTTAAATTATTAACGTTGTGTTTCTTCTATGATTTTTAATAAAATTAAAAGCTCTGATATTAAAAATTTTAACTGTGAATCTTTGTATTTACTGTTGAATAATACAGAGTACTTACTGATATTTCAGTAAAGTAATTAAATTTTAAATATATGAAAAACATGAGATGCATTAAAAATATTATAAAAATTAAAAATCAACCAAATATATTTTAAAGTACAGACTTTACTATTTTAAGATCATTAAAATTCTGTTTCATCATGCTTAGTAATCGAACAAGAAACTTCTGTATTTCAGCTGGATAACTGAATTGTTGAATTTAGAAATATTTTTTTTTTTGCCATAAATAACAAATAGCTGTGTTATATAGAATTAAATGCCATTGTTTACAAAGTAGAAAAATGAGAATGAAAAGTTTATATTGGATTAAAATCAGGAAAAGTATGCTGCAAAAATATACCATTAATATGAAAATATTTGTCATATCTTCTAAATTCTTTCTTCATATTGTCTAATAAAATAATCACTGTGAGCATGGTTTATCGAAAAATTAATTAAACTTTTCCTTCTATATATTATTAAATAATGTGGTGTGACTGTAATGTCATGCATTTTTTAATTAAAGGGGAAAACATTTAGTAAGAAACATAAAACTAACTAATTTGTTTTAAATATTTTTACTCGCGAAATTTCTTTTTTAAGGTTTCCCGTAATTACAGAATGTTATGATAAAAGATACTTAGATAAAATGTTGCCATATAGTAACTTATACCTAAACTCAAAATGTAATCTCAGTTTCACTTCATTCGGTATAAGTTTGATTTAAAACTTCCAACAGTGGAAAAATATTTCACGAAATTTTCAAAAAATCATAATTATTAACAAATGTAAAGAGGAGCAAATATTATGAAAAATACTATATGTATTCTTTTGCTGGATATTTTTTCGCGCCTCACAGTGAAATGGAAAAAAAAGTAAAAAGTGATACGCTGGATTGACATTTAATGCTTTCTTAATTGTATGCAATTCCTCTAAGCAATGCAATACAAAACCATCTCCTTTCCAAAATACTATTTGTGGTCGTTCTTAAGTTGAGATGATGAAAGATCTTTGACATCCATTTCTCTTAAATGATGAAATAGGAGGAATCTTCAGCGGTCAGGGTGACCCACCTCATTTTAACCACGTTTGGTTTACCTGATACCTTTACAGTAGCTAACTGTCCTAACGGTTGATGTTCATTGCATTCTTGTTTTGCAATGTTCGCACAAGTTCAAGGAGAAAACAGTTTAGGTAAGTATTCAGATATGCAGATTGGCGCATTCTGTCTCTTACCGGCGATTTACTTCGGAGGTTACAAAGTATTTTGTTTCTTATATGTCTGTTCAATGTTTTTGACAGCTATACATTGATGTGTCATTGCGGATTATAAGTGATTACGGTATTTAGATTCTGAAAAATGCCCCTCCTAACTCTCAATTATTCAAATCGTCGAAAAGATTTCACTGGATGTAGAAAACTGTTTCCAGAAATTAAATTCGTTATAACAAATCTATTGAATGTGTAGTTCATAAAATCCTTATCAATAGTACATAAAGAAAAATTTTTCAATTTAAGTAAGAGAGTATAGTATCTTTGATATATTATTGCTAAAATAAATCAGTTAATGTAGTAGATTGGTAAATAAACTTCCTTTTATGTAAAAGTATTCATACAAATTGCATAAAATAATAGTATTTATTAATATTTTTGCTGCATATAAATGAAATGTGAATTTTTAGCAAGAAAATACAAAACATAATTAGTATCATATATGTTCAAACAAACTTTGAATGAATATCTTTTTGATGATACAAAATATAAGTAACACTAATATAAGTTGAATATATTATAGTATAATTCTCGAAATTAAACTGAAACAGTTGCTAAACATATCATAAAAACAATAAAATGACTTTATGCAAAAACAAATACATATGAGAAAGCTTAAAACTTTTAAATTAAACTTTACTTTAAAAATTAAGGATTTATAGGAAAGTAAGGATGTTATATGGTCTGGACCTACTTAATAACAGAATTAAGTCATCATTCAATGTTGTTTTGAAAGATTATGAAAACTAAAGGTATTCATTTATTTTAAACATTGAAATATTCATTACTGAGAAAATGTATAATATAATTATGAAAATGTATATTTATTATTGATTTCTTTGATTAAATATTAAAAACGATTTTAAAATTAATATAATGTGCATTCTTAATGCATTTGTAATTATGTGAGTAATATCATCTGATCTAAGAAAACATTCAAAAAATATTATTTTACAAATATCAAATGAAAAAAAAAATGAAATTTTATAATTCTCTACTATTAAAAGTTTAATTTCATGGAAACATTAGCCTCAGAAATCACTTTTTATTAGAAAAATGAAGTTTAATTTTATTTTTGGCTGTATTATCATTTGCTTTAATTAGATTTTTCATAAAAACGCTAATAATTCCTGATGATAGGGGCAATAAATTAATTTTAATCATCATTAAAACTTTAAGTATTTGACTAATGCAGGGAGGTTATACATTATTGACAGCTCGACATCTAAATGATTTCATTAACTCTACAATAATAAATCAAATATTTCAGTACTTACTGGCCTAATAAAGAGATGTAAACACATAATATGGGATTCATATGATAAACCTATAACCATGTTGTAACAAAAACTATTTTAGGTAGACAAGAAAAAAATAAGTTTAGGTAACCTAACTTTCATGGGATACATTGAATTAGTAATTAAGGCTTTGTGAAGTTAGTGGATTAGTTTTTAACGTTATAAAAAGAAGGATATTGGTCAAATATTTACTTTTGTTTATGGCCCATTTATTGAGGTGAGCGCTTAAACAAACCAATAAGCAAGTATCAAGAAAGAGAAATACTTTCTCAAAAGTCATAGGAAAACATTTCATTGACTGTCAGGAGTATTTATATGCTGCAATGGAAAAAAATTAAAATTTTTGAGTATCAACCTTAAGTCCTCAAAAAAAAAAACTCTTTTGGCATTACTTTAGTACTTGAAGAATAGCAATTATCAAGAGTGCAAACACTTCTGTTTTCATTCTCATTCACATTTATACAAAATAGATGAAATGTTTCAGGGTGCTTGTTAAATGCCTTCTTTATGAATCAAAAAAATAAAATACATAGTAAATGTAAACGAGGATGTCTTATGAATATTTGTAAAATTTTAAACGAGACAATTTAATTCTTCCCCCATAGTCTTAATTTTTAATAATTCGCACTATAAGAATTTAAAATAAAGATAAGTAGGAAATATATGTAGAAAACAATTCGCGACAATAAATCCCATTTTTGAATCGTGATAGAATTGTGTGTACATATACAGACACAAGAATTCTTTGCTTAACTATTTTAAAAAAAAAAATTGTTACTAGTTCTCTCACACAATGTTTTTCCAACATTGATTTTTAAAGATGTTTCTGATTAAACCATTAATTCAAAAAATAAAAGTGAATTTAAACAAAAAATCATTTTTTTATTTTATTTAATTATGTAAATTCATTTAGTATATTATTTATCAAGAAAATAACTAATTTTTATAAGCTCTTACTCATAAAAACATTTTATGTAACCAAGAGTCGTACACATATCTTTTACATACAAAGTGCAAATGTGTCTGGTGAGCAATTTCGATTTAATAATATTAATTTAGAGAATTTAAATTTTTTTTTTCCAAATTTTCTGAATTTTTAATGTTTTTGTAATTTTTCAGGAACACACATTATTTTAACTCATAGTCAAAAAATAAAATTAAAACCCTTTATTCTTATGTAAATTTTGTTTTTATAAAATATATTAAATTCAGTTTCATTAAGCTTTAATATAATTCACAAATTATATTAAAAATTATTAACTCAAAATTATCATATCCAGTATAAAATGCGATTGCCAAAAGTTGAAGAGTCAAAATTTTTATTTGAAATTTGTTAGCTATGAATGTAACAGTATTGTAATCAACACTTATTACAAGAGTCTATGAAATAAAGTTACGATATAGCGTAACAACTCCCACGCCGCAGACAAAGAGGGTCAATAGCAAGCCTCTGAATACAAAAATCCTCCTTCGAAGCTAGACAATTAGCAAACGTTCATTAAGTGATTAAAAGCACGTACGTTTTCTTGCGGTTGTGTGAGGGGACGAGTCGGAATACAACAAAAAGGTGTTTGGGCGATACGTCACAAAATAGGTCGTTTCGTTATTTCATTAGACGCGAAATGATGCCTATCTGGTTCCGCGAACCTTCTTGTCCTTTATGTGACGTAACTGGACGAAATATCACTTGACATTGGTTTCAACGGGACACTGATTTTGTGGTTTCTTTTTCGTTTACTGTTATCTTTTTACTACACTTTATTTGCAAACGAAAGTCATTTTTTCATCAAAAAGTGTGACCATTTCGAGGTTTTACAAAGGTCATGGAGTATATAAAACGTCAAGTAAACAAAAATTCATTGCTTTCAATAATTGATCCTGAAATTAAATACTTTTTACAGGAGACTGAACAAATTGACTATTTCATTGATCTGAAAATGAACAGATAATATGAATTTTATAGTTAAATAAGAAAGGTCACCAAATTACTCTCGAACATTGATATTTAATAATTTACAATATTTTTCAGCAAACGTTGTAAATATATTTTTATTATTTTGCTGAAATATACGATCTTTCATAAATTTAAATATATATATCTTCAAGAAATATCGTTTCTTGACTTGCATTTTTCTAAAACAAAAATACATAAAAAGAAAGAGGATACATAAATAGTTTCTGAACTTTTGAATTTAAATTCAATTGAACATAACATTATTTTAAAACTCAGTGCGTAAAATTTTGAACATACAGTGGGTAAAAAAAGTCTCCGTACGCAGATACGAATGCAAATCAAAGTTTAATATGTCACACAAAATTCATAATGATAAAAATGAAAACTTATATATGACTTAAAAGTAATATTATGTAATATTTATTCATATTAAAGGATTGATAATACTGACCAAATTAAATAATAAATCGTAAAAACTAAAAAAAATGCCGTAAACATAGAAACAAAAGTCTCCGTACGATGCCCTAGCACACATAAAATGTTTACAAAAATGTAAAATACATTGAAGAAAAGTACATTTAATGATCCGTGGGCCCTCCTTTGGCCTTTATCACCTCTCTTAGACGTTGTGGCATTACTCCTACAAGTTTTTTTGTTATTTCCGGAGAAATATTAGACCAAATACTACTAATGGCACTCTTGTGTTTAAGTTTGCTTTTTATGTCATATTTTTTGAGTTGCCGTACAATTTCTTCCCAAAAATGTTCGATGGGGTTCAAATCGGGTGACTATGGGGGGGGGGGTATGAAGTTGTTGTTGCACATGGTAAAGACACTACTCTTGGCAAATCTTAGAGGGGTGTTTAGGATCGTTGTCCTGCTGAAAAGTAAATCCTGTCCCAAGAGATAATTTCTTTGCACTGGATAATACATTTTGTTTAAGAATATTTAGATATCAGTATCGATCCATATTTCTTCCGATGAATTACAAGTTTCCTACTCCAGAAGCACTCATACACCCTCACACCATAACACCGTCACTACCGTGCTTCACAGTTCCGCACTAGTTCTTAGTTAGCATTTGTTTATTTGGTTTTCTCCACACCATAACTCAGCCATCTGACCCATGAATGTTAAATTTTGATACATCGCTAGAAAGAATGGTTTCCCAAAAAGATAATGGCTTACTTACATGCTCCTTTGCAAACTCGAGGCACTTTTTCCTGTTGCCCAAATTTATATAGGGTTTCTTCCAAGCCGTTCGTTCATGATAACCACTTATTTTAATGACATTTATCACGGTTTGAGTTGAGACTTTAATGTTGTAGCAAACAAATTTAATCAGCTGCCAACTTCGGTACACTAATTCATGGATTTTCTTGAACTTGGCGAATGATGTTTCTTTTATGCACGCGATTTAATTTTGTTGGCCTCCCGGATCGATCTCTATTCTCAAATGAATGAAGTTCACGATATCTTTCAATGATATATTGCACAGTAGACTTCGATTTTTTAGTCAGTTCACTAATCCTTTTCATGTATAATCCATCTTTTCACAATTTAATCACTAATTCCCGAATACTCTTGGAACTTCCATTTTGAGACGACAAGAAAGAAACTTGAACTCAACAACTGTCGATATGTTGTTTCCTTATCATTGATTAACTTTCTAACGTCAAACATTTAAGGCGGGCCTGTTTTAAACACGTCAGAAAGAATTTGCATAACGCGTACGGAAACTTTTTTTGCACTTCAATTTTAAATTTAATTTAGGTATTGAAAATAATATGCTTTTCTCGTTTTGTACAAATGAAAATTTATAAAAATCGCTTACTATAGACTTGTACTAAACACATATAGGCAGTATTTAAAGGAAAAATGAAATACTTTACAAATTATGTTAATTTATTCTTAAATTCAGTGACCGTACGGAAACTTTTTTTACCCACTGTAGATTGAGAAAAACTTGATATTTTTAAATTAATTTTTAAAATTTGATTTTTTAAGAAAATATTGATACTATAAAGTATTTAACGATAACTGCCATGTTACTATAAAGTATTTAACGATAAATAAAAATATCGCATGAATTAATTTTTGATATTATATTTTTATTTTGATATTTATTAACTATTTTTGTTATAATGGTGAAAAATTTCTTATTAGATTCATTTGAAATAATTTTGTCTTATATTCGTAGTAAACAGGAAAAGAATCATACTCTATTTCTGAAAGAAAGGAAGCGAAAATACTTCCGCATTTCATTACGTGTGATTGTAGCAGATACAATTTTAAGCAAATACGCAACTAAACTATACAAATAATTTATGTATCTCTCTTTATCCTAGATAAAAATGTAGCGCATATATTTAGAAAACCTATACATTTTTAAAATCATGAAATGATGCAATATAAAGCATCAGAACATTTTCAATTTCATGTCACAACATTCAACGCTAATAAAAATATTTAAAGTAAAGAAAAATGTATGATTCAATTATAATTAATTTGAAAAATTCAAATTAATTTTTTTCAAGAGATTTTAAAGGCATTTTCTAGCTTGGGCTTGTTCTAATGGTTGTCAAAAAAATAACAAAGTTTTGAATAGAAAATTTCACAAATTCGGGTTTTTCGGAATTTTATTTAAGGTGACACAGAAAAGAGAACTGGTTTGCTTTTCAGTGATAGATACATGCAGAAAGATAATATTATATATGCAAAAAAGATTAATACATCCATCAATATTTTTAATTAAAGAGGAGATTCATATTCTCTTCTAGCAAATATTGAGGACACTTTCAAACCAAAAGAATAGTTATTATAAAAAATGAAGCGAAGACTTTTTTAACTACATAAAAAGTTTAAAAATGGATCAATCAAAAAGAGATACAACATAAATATCCTGATCACGTAATTCAAGGTGTTCAAAGATGGTTTTATAACGATGACAGTAAGACTATTGTATTCTAAATCACGTCTCTCTCATGATAGTTGTAGACCACATCTCAGTTCATTTGTAAGCAAGATATTTTCGTAACACATTTTATATAATTTAAAGTTTAGCAAAATTTATTCTGCAATTTAAATAAATTAAAACTTTTATCTACTTTTGATTCTAAAAGAGCTTCAATCATTTTATTGTAAAAGTTTGGAAATTTTATAAATTTGACAGTGTTCTTTATTCTAAGTTATGCACTGTTTAATTTATTATATACATAATAAATTTTTGTAAGTTTCTCATGATGTAAATTATCCGAATCATTCACTTTCATTTATAACCGTTAAACCTATTTCTTATTAATCTCAAAATTAAAAGTTTTCTATAAATCTGTAAAACTGCAGAGTAAATTTATCTCTAAATATTATTCTTTTACATCAAATAACTAATAAAAAGATTTCAAACAAATTAATTTGTTATTACAGCAAATATTACAAAGCTAATATTTTAGTTTTGTACTCTATTAAATTTAATAAACAATAGTTCTTTGCTTATTCCTTCTACGTTTCAAGAACAACCATTTTACGATTCAGTACATTAGAATATTTTTAATGTAAATATAAAATAGTGGACCCGTAACGAATCTGCAAAATATCGGTTTTTTAAGTTTTCCCTTATTATAAGATACAATAAAAAACTTGAATGTGAAATATGCAAAAAAGGGAACAAAAATTTATATATAAAATGAAATGCTATTTTGTTAAATAAATATTTATTATTTTTCTTCGTGAATATAAACACATTAACAAAAAATTTGCAAAAAGAAAACTCTTGCCAGTTTTTGATAATGGACCTCTTTCAGTTGATAAATATGCATGTCTCACTTTGTAAATGCCCCTTTGTAAATCTGTCTCTTAAAACAACAATTAAAGAAAAAATAAAAAAATTGGTTCCTACTAAACGGTAAAGCATATTTGATCGATTGTTTAAAAAAACACTCTAAAAAATTGAGATATTAAAACTGTCATTATTAAATACAGTAACAGTATTGAGGGGAGGTAGAGAACTCTATAGCAGATGTATAATAACTATAGCAGATATAATAACGGGCGGTGGTTTCCAATGGAAAGAGTTTACCTAGGTTTCGGAGAAAAATGAGCGTGTGTAAAAATATTGATATTTATTATTTTTAACGATATTTATCATTTACTTACTTTTGTTCAAAATACTGCTTATCATCACAAAATGAGATCACACTAAAGATGAGATTAGATAAGCACAAATCGAATGAGGTATGAAATGCTTGGAAATTATCTTCAGATATAAAGTTGATAAATACTGAAGTTCGCGCTTATTTCTCTTTCCAATATATTTCTTAATGACAACATAAATATTTGAAAAAAAACCGAAAACATGTTCGCTAATATGCGCGAATATATTGTAAAAATATGGCCATTTTTTAAAAGTTAGACTGCGGAATGCGGAATCCGATGCCATTTACAAATATATTGCTTGTCTGTTGATTACATAAAGATGACAAATTTCAATATGGAAAAAAATCACACACCTCTATTCTTGGAACAAACAAAGTGACGGAACGATGTGCTTCAAGACATGAACTTCACAGTAAGTCCACGCCAATGTTGATTTTGGTTTAAATTAATTACAAACGTTGGAACAAAATTTCAAAACGAAACCTGTTCCAAGCAGATGTTATCAGTTAAACTACTGTGAATATATATATATGTATAATAAAATGTATGATTATATATATTTTTTTGATTTATTCTACTAAAATGTTTGTAAAAATACTTTTTAATAAAACATATTTTACTAAGACCTCTTAAATTTAGAGAACTATTAGTAAGGCAAAACATTTTTCCTAACATGCGTGCATTTCTCTCTTATAAAATGAAATAAAATTAATATCAAAAATTTAAATGATAATATTTGTGATACATAAATAATTGGATTTCAATTTTGTTACAACAAACTGAATGCAAAAAATCATTGATACATTAGTTTAAAAATTAAAGTATAAGGGATAACACTCGTGCACATAAAAGCAAAAAGTTTCACGAAGAAAAGTACATTTTTGAAGAAAGAGGGAATTCACTAAAAGAAGCTTGAAAGGATTTAAAAATTCAACTTTAGATTTAACTAAACATTAAAAAAAATTTTTTTTATCACTCTTATCAGCTCCACGTTCTGGCACTTAAGACTCTTTCATACGGAAGTGGGGAAGTACCCTTTTGCACGCGCTTTGTCTCTCACTTAAAAAGTCGTGTGTGTGACGTCACATACACTTAATACATCTCTCAAATGCGTAATCTTTGATGATCAACATTATCTGGAGCACTTCGAGTTGTCAACAATGCCCTATTATATCGCCTGTGCTTTCAATAAATTAATTATATGATTATGACATGTTCTGTGATATTTCAGTGTGACGTTTTCGATTTTCATTTCATCTGCAACAGATTTAATCTCGCATTTTTAGATTGGGTTCATCGTTTGTAAAACCTATTACTTGTATCCAATTGAGCTCTTAAGGTTCAAATAAATTTTGTGTAAAATTAAATTATATCATACTTTTAATTAAATTATACTTAAAACTTTCAATTTAAAGTATCGTTTAGTTAAATTTTTGAAAAACTTCTTACACAATACAGAATAAAGAATTTTCACAGGTGACAAAAGATATCTATAGTTATAATTTAAAATGGGTTCTTAATTACTACTCAAACAGTTTTCCCAAAGATGAGAATTGAACTTACAATTGATTGTGTGAAGTTTAATGGTTCAAGATCCTGCCCAAAATAAACAAGGCCAAGCACATAAATAAAAAGTAGAAAGATTTTATAAAATAATGTTAAAAGTAAAATAACCATATACAATGTGAGAATTTAATATAACGTAAAAAGTCAAAAATTGATTGCAACGAAGAGTTTCTCCAAAAAGATCTTATACTTTAAAAAGACAGAATTAAATTATGCAAGACTATAGAATAAAATTAGGGTATTCAATTATAAAATGTAGTGAACAGTGTAGGACGCATAGCATGTAGGGCTTCGGATGATATAAAAAAGTGCTTACGAATAAAACGAGTGTGACGAGGGAGTTTTACATCAGATCTATATAATAGCAAAACAGACAATGGAATTATATTTGGTAGATCGAACATAATTTATTCATAATTTGTAAATTCCATACCTCCAGCTATTAGGGTTGAATAAATTTTCTTATAAGAATTTTTCAAATCACACAGAGATACAGCTTGTTGTAAATACTAGCATATATTTTTTGCTGTTTCATCTGCTTTATAATTCCCGTATATACCTATATGACTAGGTATAAAAAATTATTTCATAATCTCGATTTAATAAAGCTTCTATGACGGTAAAAATTTGAGATATTACAGGATGATAATGTCAATATTTTTTAATGCTTCCAGGACGCTAATGTTATCAGTATATACAAAAAATTTACTTTGCTCATTGTCACATAAAAGGTTTAATGCATAATAAACTGCTGTAGCTTCAGCAGTATATATTGAACAAACCTTTTAAGGCCGAAAATGTAAGAGCTGTTTTTAAAAAAGTGCATTCCACATCCAACATAATCAACCCTTTTGGAATATATATGAGGCGGTCATTGACCATACGTACAAATTGTTTACCCGCGCAGTTTATAAGAGATATTCGACTATAGCTTAAAGTATCTGAAGAATATCTTTAACATGTTTTAAAACAGGAGTAATTTTCCCCCTTTTCCATAAATTAGGATAAGTTTGTTAATCCCAGATTCTATTGAACAAAAGTTATATATTTAGCAAAAAATATATGTTAAAAAGGCGTAATATATTATAGTTTATGCCATCATCCTGCAACTTGTGTTACGTGCTTGTATGGCTTTTTACAATTCAAACATCTTGAATATACAAATGTATATACATGTTTCTTAACTCAAAAAACTTATCTGGGTTTTTCAGCAACAGATTTAGTCGTCAGAAAACTAGGACTATGTGATTCCTCTCAAGACAAATTAGCAAAAGATTCTGCAATGACGTTAACTATATTAACAGGAGAGGAGTATGAAGTGGTCTTGATATATACATGATGGAAATAGAAAATTCTATACGCACACCACTAATTTGCTTAACTCTTCGGCACAACTTCTTTCTTGATGTTGAGATTATTATAGAGGAAACGTATGTCTTCCATGATTCTCTTTGAGTATGACGCCTGGTTTTACGAGAAATAACATTGGCTCTTTTAAATACTATGAAGTTCTTAGAAGCAAGGCATCTCTGAAATATGCCCAGTGATTTCTTTTGATTTTCATAGGCTAATCAACTGTCTTTATTCCACTACAGTTTATATAATAAAAAACAATAAGAAGAACTCTTAGAAACAGTTATGTTAATTCTATGGATTCATAAATCACAGCTAGTTGTGAGAAGATATTCCAATCAGTCCGATGATATAAATAAGTAAATAGACAAAACAACTAATTACAATCATCATGCGCTATTATATGGGGAAAGTGATCACTATTTTTAGAGGTCACAGTAAGTTTCAACAAAGGCAAGTGATAGGAAACAAATAGTCAAGTCTATAGAATGAAATGTTTTAGTTCAAGGAAATAAGTTTTTTCATCATTATTAAAAACAAGCAAAGAGAGTTGTCTGAAATGAATTGCTTTAACAACTGACCTCGAAGATTTGTATCATTCCCCCCCCCATAACCCTGTGGCTATTAAAATCAGAGAGAAAAATGAAAGAGGTGTAATGTTTACTTACTAAATCGTTAAGTACCTCTAATTTTATGGTATCTTGTGGTGGTAGATAATTACTGCAAGTTGTAATTAATGATCTGAGATTTCTTTCTTACAGCTAGTGCTTATAGTGGTATACATAATTGACATTAAGAAATCAGAAAATCATGATAAGTGAATATGCAAACACCAACAGAAACGTTAATATCAGCTTTATTGACACCTATGACAACTATAACCATGTATTGCACTAGTGTGGGATATCTTCAAAAGGGTTTTTAAAGTGAAATACAGACTGAATGATAGTTTGAGATCACTATTTTAATATCATGTTTAGTTGGATAACCACGATAATTCCTAGAAACCATGGAAACTACTATTTAAATGCCAATGCTCCTTTTTTGGAGCTGATTTTAGTAAAATCAGATGGCGCATCACTGAAAAGATTATTATTAGGAAATAAATTTATCGTCATCCTTGGATTCTTTTTAAAAAAGGTGATCTGGGAAAATAATTTTTTTCCGATTCCAATTTCAGAACTCTCATTGCTTTTGATTAAGCAGAAGATATTTTTTAACAGGAAAAGATAGGAGTAATGTTGTGTATGTGGTAACGTTTCAGTTTGAGTACTGCTGGTTGTTATAGTTGTACCCTGTTTTAGAATACCAGATATTCTCTTGCTTCTGGATAAGATAAAAAATTTCTTAATTCTTAAGGCCGTTACTCTTTTTTAAAAATTCAAGTTGGAAAAAAACGGTAATAAGACGTTTTATCATCCTTACAATTGACACATTTAATACTTTTTTGGCAAACACTGTTTCATATCAGGTTTCTGCACAACGAGAGTGAACGTAAGGACTCCTCTACATACAGTTTTGGAGTGTTCAAACCTCTGACAGTTGAAGAAGCGTAATAGATTCGGGATATGCAGTCGGATTGAACATCTTAAGTAAGCTGTTTTTACAAACTCGGGTAAAACAAAAGTAGAAAAGGTCAAAATCATATTTGATGTTCAAGATTTGATTTTCAGGTTTAATAATGATACGTATAAAACAGCGCACACTTTCTGTTCTCCAAAGTTATCCAGAATTTCAATTTCCGATATGTTTATCAAATCAGCTACGGAGATTACTTCCTTAGAATAATTAAGTTTCCATGTAGAATTATTGTCACCTGTAATTTTGGCAGAACATCTAAGTGCGAAAGTATCTCTGCTTACTTGGAGTAAAAATTTCTTCTAATAAATCTTCGAATCGTAATTTACGGTTATGTTTCAAGTTTCCAATTGTAACAGCTAAACCTTTTTGTGCTACAAAGGGAGAAACTTTTTCAAAAGTGCTTTCCTAAGTTTTATAACAAAGCATTTAAATTCTCGCCCTTGAAAGAGTACAAATTTATTTGATTCCATAAGCAATCAAAAAGAAATTCGAGGTCTGACAGCATAACTCACATGGAGCCCTACAAGGAGATACAGATAATTGCAACAACGCTAATTAGATCTTACATGCTTTCAATGCCTAACTGATATTTGAACCATCCTTTACGAATCACTCAATTAGTCCAAGATCGCCGGTCCATTTGAGCCGATTGATGTGAAGAAAACCACAATACATGTCCTATTTAACTAAAACAGAGGCCAAAGTAATGTGTTGACCTGTGGGGGCCTCAACTACCAGGATCTTCCTTCCCAGGCACACGAATCTACATGCCCGACAAACACGTGGAAGGTATTGTCATCAAGAGAAGCCCTCAACCTCTCGCAAGGCTTCCACAACATGGGAGGATAAAAAAAGAGGAAAACAAATCATTGGGATACCTCGAGATTGTCACACCTGTGTTTACTTAAAGAAAGTTAACCACATGAAGCGTAATCGAAATAAAAACTATTCAACTGAAGTATAGTTCGATATCCATTTACTTACAAGCTAGGTAAATTGTTCTACAAAAAATATAAATCAATTTCAATATCGTTTGCAAAATGCTTAAAGTGAGAATCCAATCAGCTCAAAATTTGTTTAATATTTAATGACCAGAAATAATGATGTGAAAACTTCAAAATATAAAGAAAAGTAGAAAAATAAAAACTGGAACATACATGTCAATGAAATAATTTTTGAAATTCCTTCTAATAGCTTTTTAAATGTGATAAAAATCAAAAGCCTTTTTCTTCGGTTACCTTCAAATATTTTGAAGTTTTTCAAAGTCAAAGATTCATAAAAAGTGTGAAACTAAGCGTCGTTTTTAAGTTTATTACCTTAAATATGCATTTTAACATTAAATATTTTCATAGTCAGAAATTACTGGAAAAACAATCTACAGAAATAAGTGAAATTACTTAAACATCATATTATCCAATATTATATAGAAAATATATAATTTCATTGAATAAAAATAAGAATGAACTCTTAGAAAAGTATAAAACTCCAAATTAATTAAAATTATTTCTTAATTCAAAAAATAAAACATATAATCAATAAAGGAAACGCTTTTCTGTATTAATTAAATATATATTTATAACATATCTACATTTTTTAAACAATTATAATTCCATAAATCTCGAATATTTGAAAATTATAGAATAAATCATATTTTATAAATAATTATATCTCAAGTAAACACCTAACCACAGAAACAATATTCTATTATAAATTAAATATTAGACCTATGTATGATTAATACAAATTTAAATCACAATTTCTAGCATTAATATATCCACCAGTGAAATTGAGATTAATATATAAATAAAAATATAAATAAATATTAATAAACTGACAATTTATAAATTTTTTACCTTTTAATTTTTTAACATATTCATTTGATTACACCAACAATGTTCTTAAAGATGGAAAAAAAAATCTTCTCTTTACATCTTAAACTCACAGCCAAAAACGAAAATTCCAAACTGCAATTTTTGTCTGAAATACATTTTTTAAACAAAATATTCCACAAATCATTATGTATAGAGGCTTTGAATGTAACATTATTATAATCATAGTTAATAAATCATCATATGAGTGGACAGTAATGCCCTATGTGATTACACAGGGGATTAATTTCATGCTAAAATTCTTTCTGTTTTATACATATAAAAATCGTAAATTATATTTTTTTCTAATAATTACAAATAAAAATTGATAAATGTGTCGTTTCTAATTATTGCAAAATAATAGAAAATAATTCGACATCTTCAGCAAATGTCTTTATTTAAAAACTACTTGATAAAACGAACTCAGAAGTTTATAAATTATATTCGTTTTTAATGTTTTAAAATATATTTCACAAATCTCTAATTATATTTTTTTCATAAATATCTTCATCAACATTAAAGCAATAATTTCAGAAAAGAAACATTTAGCACTAAAAAATTTGACGGTAATAAAATGTACATGACAATTTAGGGGATATAGGTTAAACGATTCTGATTATTCTTTTCTTAGCTAGGAATTGCTTGGCAGTGATTGTATTACCGAAATTTTTTGTTTATAATCCACCATAACAACTAAACGTTAGGTGCAATTAGTCCTCTGTTTTTACTAAATAAGACTAAATGATTAATCGAACTACACTTTTCTTATGTACAGAGAATATTTTAAGAAACGCAATTTAAAAGGTCAAAATAATAGACTCAAATATTCTTATGAAATTACTATTGAAAAATCATCATAAAATTATACAGCATGCAAAACTTTTGAGAAATTGAAAAAAAGAATCAAATGATTTTAAAGCAAAAAATCTCAGCAAACGATAAATAATGAGTTTCTTAAATAGAAGTGAAATGTTTTTATTTCAAATCTATAGAACATGCAAGTTTACGGCAATTTATAAACACGAACATTTAATAATTACATTTAATTATTTAAATATTATATACGTAAGGGTCACAAATAAATATTTCTATTTTAATGATTTCCTTTTAAAATGTTTAAGCACAATTTCTAAACATTTTAATTCTCAGCAGGTAGTATCTTCAAGAAAATTTTATTTTGGAATATTGAAAATTATTAGACACAAATAATGGGTAAATATAAAAATTTTCTTTATAATATCTATAAATTTTGAGCAAAAATGATAATTTTTTCAAAACACCTAAAAGTGTATTGTAAATTTTAATTAAGTTGAAATAAGTACCTTGAAATTTGTTTTATTAATTAAAATGTTATAAAAAATTTAGAATTCTTTTGATAACATATCATTTCGTTATAAGTTTTGGGATTTACAAATGATTTAAATATTTTTATTATATGTAAAATAACAATTCATTAATTATTTCTAATGAAATGTATTTGAAAATAAAATATTAGATTCTTGTAATGTTATATAATGTAATTGTAATAAATTATAATAATAAATTTGTAATGTAATAAGTTTATAACATTAAAATATTTGATCACGTTAAAAATGTAACTTTTAGTAAAATTAGAAAAAGCTTCTAAATTTTATGATTTATTCAAAGGTGTAAGAATTGGTTTTCTTCTTAATTTCAAAATAGTTTTAATTACTATTCAAGGAATAATTATTACACTGTTCATTAAATCTTGATCTCTATGTTTTCACATTTTTAACAGAAAATAATGTTACGTACATATTTGAGTATAACAGTTATTTTAAATCTTATTTTTTAGTAATTTTTCTTTAATTAAATTAAAAATGAATTTTAGAGATGCATTCTTTCTAATATTTTTAGACATTTTGAAATATTTTAAAAAACAGCGAATTACAAAAGCTTCCACGCCATTAAATGTTTCTTTAAAATTTGACAACAATGACATTATAGTAATACCTATACGTCACAATTTCTAATAGCAAAATGATATTACGTATATATGCTTGTACATGTAGAAAAGATTATTTTAAAATGTATATTTAGTAATTTTTTTAACTTAACTAAATCCTGAATAAATTTTAAGTTTCTAAAAATATTATTTTGAAAGATATTCTAGATAATTATCTAAATACAGACTAAATCAGAAAAGCTTCCCTATTATTAAATATTTCTTTAAAATTAAACTAAATTACTTTAATATATAATAACTTACCAATTAATCATATTATTATACGAAGTAATCAATTAAAGAACTAGCTTTAACCACATCATTTTATACATATTATATTTAAAAAATTAAAATAAATCATTCTTATTTCTTTTGATTCTCTGTAGTTTAATTTGCAAATTGTTTACACAAATTACAGATGTAATCAATGTTCAAATATAGTACATTTTTTTAATTATATACATTTGCTTAGTATCATTTGTAATTTTAAATTTTGGTTTGAGTAATGAAAATTTTCGATACTAAAAACGTATACCTTCATTCCAGATTTATATCAATAATTACATGCTTAAAATAAATATCTATCAACTTAATCATACCCATTATATTTTTCATTAAGTAATGTTTTTCATTTAGTAAAATTATAAACATTTCTCAACTTTTATATATAAAGTATATACATATAAAGTATGAAATAAATCTAACGGATTTTTAATGCATACAAATGTCGCATGTAATTTTTTTTTCGTTAAATTTTTAATTAGCCCTCAGGTAAAACACTTCAATAAAAGAACCCCCATAAAATTAATGTAAAAAATGTTTTAAATAACATAATTTGAAGTAACTTTAAACGTTAAAGCTAACCCATATTTTTGAAAATATTTCATGAAATAATTTGAAATACTATTTACTAAAATCATTTTGAAATATTAAAACTACTTGAAATCAAGTTCTGCATTATCTTTATAATTTTAATTTTATCTGTAATAAAAAATAAAAAATCTTCCAAAACTGAAAAGTTATTGTAATAACTAATATATGTGATTATTTAATATCCAACAATGTTCGTTCACATGAAATTTAACAATGGTTTCTTAAATAAGTTATAAAAATTTCAAAATTAATATCAGTTAACTTTTTTTTTATGAATATTATAATCAAGACGTTTTACACATCATTTTGTAAATCTGATAAAATTTGAATTTCTAAGATTTTTCAAATATTAATTAAATTCCACTTTCATTCGAAAAACTTCAGTTAAGTTTGGATTAAACCAGGGAAGTTCACGTAGAAGTGTTGCAAAGAAATCGATCACCAACTTGAAAGAGAAAATAGCCATCTTATAACTATGTCACCTTAAATTAGGCGAGTTCATGTTGTTACAGATATTAATATTAAATTTACCTTAACTCCTACGCATCTGACTTCTGTGGTGGGGACATTTATCATGACGTCAGACGGGTCAATTGTTCTTACCTTGATGAACAGTGAAACATTGCGAAAGACAGCTAGAGTAAAAATTTCGAAGAGCTCCCGGATTCAATAAGCCATTTTCATTGGCCGGATAGGAGCCACGTGACGCTGGAGCGCAATCTAAGAAAAAAATTGCGAAATATGTTTTTATTGTTTTACTTTCATGTGCGTATGGATTATGATATTTTTTTGTGTTTTTGTTTTTATCCACTCATCAGATCACTGAGCAGCGAAGGATAATATGATATTTAGGAACTCCCGCGAAGATTATTTGGTCATTTTTGGAAGGGATAAATGTCCAGATAAGGCGTGATGAAGTATCGTGTCATTTAATAACAGAAGCTATGAAGCATGATCTAGCTCGCATGAGACAGCGCACATTTTCATTGGAGAAAAAATAAGTTACTAGATGTCCACCTACATCCTGAAAACATTTCAACCCTTATTAATGATTTGTTTACCGAACCGGCAATATTACAATAAAATACATGCATTCTCTTGAAGTATTCCTGCATATATAGGTATATATATTTTCAAAAATTATAAAAACAGTCAAAGTACTAATGCAATAGTTTGAAGAAAAGTTTTATGTCAACTTAAAAAGAAAATCTTGTTTCGAAAGTAAATGAAGAATCAACATTGCTAATTTTTGGAGGTACATGAAGTTGTAGAATATAATTCACATAATATGTCTCATCTTAATAATTAATATAAATTAATTGGATTACCCAACAATGATTTATACACAGAATTGAAATAAATTTAAATATTCCTCTTAGTTTTTTTTATCATGGACATATATTTTGATCTAACTGGCGAGTTATAAATATATATATATATATATATATATATATATATATATATATATATGCTATATTTAAAAAGACTACATTAGTATTGATTTCTTACAAAACGCTTCGAACTCATTGATATTATTTTATTTGAATCTTTCAGTTTCAGCAATTTTTAAGTACTATTCCTTTTTATTTTAACCTTATATTTTTTAGAATAGATGTTTAACCGTAAAAGGGTATTTTAAGTTGTTTTTTAAGTGATTTTACATTTGCTCATTGAGTTTTGATATCGGGATTTTTATTTTTTATTTTGACATTATAATCCAAATGAAGATTTTTAACATTAAAAAATAGAATTTCGTTTAAGTCATTTCAATATTTTTTTTATTAAATATGTTATCAAATCTAAGTTAGGAAAACTGAAATTTGAAATTTGCTTAAACATTTTTTTGTGTAACCAATTGATTTTTTCTTTTTGGGAAAAAATTTTACTTTGAAGAATTGTTTTTTTGGAACGACATTCTCTTTTAATTTATAACTTACTTTTATTATAAAATAAAAATATTATTTAAGGTATAGCATAAGTGAGAAATATTTTAATTAAATTACTTTTTTAATATAATTGCTAAAATGTCTTTTTAACAAAAAAACTTTTTTTAAATCGAGAAATGATAAAACTCAATAATTTTTTTTTTTTGGTTACTCTTATTTAAAAATATGCAGAACTGCATTTTATAATAAAGAAATAATGGTATTTATACAAGACTTATTTTTAATGTGATTTTTTCAAATAATAACACAATTATTGGGAAGATCGAAACTCTTGTTATATATTTATATTATTACAAAATAATTTCGTAAACATTAGCAAACATATGTCTAATATTTTATAAGAAATTTATATTAGCGAGCTTACTATAAATATATTCATCTTAACTTTTTCTTTAACTAAGAATTTAGTTTCTAAGCATTTAAGTACTTTTAGAACCATTATTTGATAATCTGATTAAACAAAATCATTTGAAAATTTAATGATATATTTAATTAAAGCTATCAGCATATTAAATAATCTAGAAAATCATTTCAAACATTTCTCATCATAAACAACTCTATATAACCACTGATAATTAAAAATTCCACGAAAGTTTTAACTAATGAAAACATTTATATATATATAATAGCTCTTCCTGAAATAAAGTTTCGAAACTAAGTCATCTATGTTATCGCTTTGTTACTATGAAAGGAAATCGAAAACAGAAAATTTGTTCTTTAAGTTATTTTTTCATATAAGTAATTATTAATGGAAATGTCATATGTTATTAAAAAAATATACTTATTTCTAAAAGCTTAAGCTTGAATGCAAGTCAAATCAGATATAGATAATCTTAAAATTCTGACTTTAACATATTTTTATGGGATGAAGTATATCAAGAACATTAATAATAAAATTCCTAAAATTTAACATAAATTTATCATAGCAATTCATTATCAGGGATCAATTTATTAAACTTTATGATTATTACTTCAAAATTTCCAAAAAGACCACATTAATAAAATTTTAATATTAAAATATTAGTTTAGACTTACCAACAAAAACTATTCTCCTCATCCATTCCAAGGAAATATTTTATTTACAAAATGAGAAATTCAATAAAAAGATCAAAGAATACATTTATTTTTTTCGTTTTACTAACAGCTACTATTTTCACTTGATGCAAAATAAATGTTTTCTGTGCAGCTGGGCATCGATTGTTTTATTAAAATTATCAAATGCTAGAAAAAACGTTCTTATCAATTCTTTCTTTATTCTTTTACTTAAGAATAAACATAGGAGCAAACATATTCGTCATTTCATATCTTGTAAATATAAACCACATACTGTGCCGCAAGTTTTTGTATCTAAGGTATAAAAAAGTGGAATTGCAACATATTTAGTAATTTCGGCGCAACATAAATTACTCGAAATATGACAAATTTCTCATTAACATTTCCATTCAAAATAGAAAAAATCGCCATAAATAAAATTTTTATTATTCATACAAGTGATATTATACTACGCAATGAATTATTAGTTTCCAACATCAATCCGGGAACAAAATAGTTCCGTAAACAGACAAGTATTTTTGTGCTAATATGAACAGTTAAAAAAATATTTTTAATTCCAGTACCTTTTCTAAACTTCTAGTTAATAAAATATACCTATAATTTATGTCACTATAAATATATTTTATTGGTTAATAATGTTTTATTCATTAAATTTTCTAAATATATATACATTTTAAATGATAATTTATTGAGATACATCATTTTGACATCGAATATAAATCCGATAAGAAATAGATTTAATATGAGGAATATATTTGAATACCAAATATAACATTCTGCAAATATGATTTTATTCGGAGTTTCATTTTAATTGGCATTAAAAACAATTTTCTCTCTCTTTTTTTTTTTTTTTTTTTTTTTTGGTTCATATTTTTCAGTTTTTTTTGCAAATACGATACTTACTTAAATCAAAAATTTTTTACATTTGATACAATAGTTTAAAAAACAACGTATAATTTATTTTAATTTTATTTAACTAGGTATTATCTATATATATATATAAATGAATGTGTGTCTGTCTGTGTGTACTCGATAGAATCAAAAACTATGCATCCAATCGACGTGAAAATTTGGGAAATAATTAGGTATATCCCAAGGAAGGTTTTTGGAAATTTTTCTTAAAATCAGAGTTGGGGTTCCCGAACAAATATCACAAAAATATCAAAATAACATTTAATATGTAATATTTGTTAAAAGTATAACTGAATAAATTGAAAAATTAAATTTTCATCCATGAAATTTACTGATAGAATTTACTTTTATAAAGCAAATTAAACTGCAAGAAATAACATACCCATATAATAACAGTTGCAATAAAAATAAAAATCATTAGGTGAGTAAAATGTTGAATCGTTCTATTTATATTTTTTCAATTTTTGTTTGGGTTCTGCCATTTAGAAAAATGACATCATTCAGAGCAACGAATATCGTTAGCGCAAATTATATGCCAACATTTGAAGTACAAGGGCAAATTTATCACCATACAGAAGATCACCACTATCCTGGCCAAATGCTGATCACAAATATTTTCAGATACATTTTATGGGAAATACTGACGAATAAATCAACAGATGGTGTCAACTGAATATGAGGTCTAAATGAGAGATCGTCACTGAATTACAAAATTTCTTTGAACAGCATAATGAATTAATTAAATTATTTAAAACCTCCATTGAACAAATGTCATCTGACGATTACAAGGAAATAATAAAGGCAGATAAACAGCTATTGGTAAACATTAAAGACAAGTCAATACACCAACAATCGATGAAGTGGTAATCGTCATAGTTGGTGATATATTTAACCCTTCTTTGCATGATTTTTTCTTTATTGGTGAAATTAATCAAGTTGATATAATTCATGTTCAAAATTAAAGGAAAAATGGTTAAAAAAATCTTAGTATATATTTAAAGTATAAATTTAGCAAAAAACAATGTGCTAAAAATTTCCATCATCATCATCCAAAGTTAGATCATTAGCTTAGTACTAAATAGAAATAAAAGAGGAAAATAACAGAAACACGTGTTACAAACCTTTCTTCCACTCATTTTCAATTTTTTTAGCAATAGAAACTATAATATAATAAAACAAAATTATAAACGAAATCATACGTTTATTGCAACTACAACAAACAACGGAATGAGACAACTTTAAGCTCGTTTCACTGATAATGACACTTGTTTATTTTTGACAGTTATGTTTCTTTTTATGCAATGGACATTAAAAAGGTATCCAAACACGATCAACTTAAAGTGAACTTGTTCTTTTATATAATTTTTGGGCATTATAGGTTATGATGGAAATTTCCACCATTATGCAAAGAAGAGTTAATGCTCGCTATATAATTCTTCACGGTAGAAATGGCGATGTCCAACAAGTATCAGAATCACATCATTTATACGATACATTGCAATATCGCATTCTGTTTGGTAAAGAGAGGATGGATATCATTTCAATATTAATATGAGAAATCCTACAACTAATGTGGATATTAACAAAAAGGTCAATGCTATGAATTATCATGCCTATCAAACGATAATTTGTGAGAATGCTGATAGTCATGTATTGAAATGTAGACAGTTATTTCGTCAATATGTTGTTGACATGTATGCAAAAATAAAAAGTGAAAATAGAAAGGACTCCTTTGCATACAACTAAATCAAGTTAAATTGAGTTCTGAAGAGTATATCCATTTACGTGATGCAGTTGTAAATGATGTCATTTTCAATGAATTGGGAAAAATGGTCATTTTACCATCCACATTTGCAGGCAGCCCAAGACATCATGCTTGTTCGTTATCATTAATCAATGATCGTGGACCAATATCTTTCCGAGAACAAGAGACAGTCAATAGCCATGTGTGTGCTACATTTCGTGAGGCTTACCAGAAATAAAGTCGCTTAGAAAACGATCCTTATTGGAATATTTCACTCGCTGATGTTTCTAATATAGTCTAACCACATCAGATACGTACACTATTTTCCATCATACTAACTATATGTTTTTCGGCTAATCAACGGATCTTGATGAGAAAAATATAAAGACTGTATGAGTGAAGACATTTTACATCACATGCGTAAAATAAATGTGAATCCCAAAATTCAATTTACATCAAATTTATACAATGAAGCGTTGATTTTAATTGAGGATATATGTTTGACAATAGCCAACAAATCACTGGCAGAATTGAGAATAATGGCTCCAAATATATCTGGTAATGACATTTTCGATAGTCATATACAGCGAAAAACACACATCGAGGTAAATGAATACAATCATTAGTTCGAATTAATCTGCCAAAATTGTATTAGAACAAGAACAGCATATGTCACAATTATAAATGCGATATCTAACGAGAGTTGTAGTTTATATTTCTTAGATGCAGCTGGAGACATTGGCAAAACTTTTCTCATTTCAATTATTCTGGTAACTATAAGATCACAAAATGATATTGTGCTTGCTATTGCAGCAACACTTTTGGAAGGTGGTCGAACAGCACATTCGGAATTGAAATTTCTATTAAATATCGTGGTAAATGAAACTCCAACATGTAATATTAGCAAATATTCTGGGACAAGAAAAATACTAAGATCATGTCAGCTTATAATAGGGGATGGATGCACCATGGCACAAGAAATCATTGGAAGCACTCAATCGCAGATTAAAAGATTTGAGAGGAAATTAACAGCTTTATGGTGGTGCACTCATTTTGCTAGCTGGTGATTTTCGACAAATTCTACCAGTTATACCACGTTCTACACCTGCACATGAATTGAATGCATGTCTCAAATCATAAATGTTATGGCGGTATGTGGAGAAAATATCTTTAAAGACCAATATGCGTGTTCAATTACAACAAGATGAATCTTCTGAACGATTTGCAAAACTATTATTGGGGATGGTAAAATGGAAATAAACGAATAAACAAACTGTATTAGATTACCAGAAGAATTCTATTTTATTCTCTCGAAGTAATCTATTAAGTTAGTATTTTACTGCTGAACATACTAGAGTTTAATTTATAAAAGCCTTTTCATTGTTTCCTTGTTTGAGAACTGTACCCAACCGGATTCAAATCACAAAAAAAAATATATATATATATATATATATATATATATATATATATTAATGATCTGCTTAAATTTTCACAGCAAGGAATCAAATATAGTTTTCATTCGTTTATTCAAATTAATATTCATGGAATCTGAAGTATATTCATGAATAATATTATATAATATTTTTAATAAAGCTAGGTTTCTTTCATAATTGCATACAAATGTTCAAATATAATTATGCACTCAAATGCCATGAAAATTTGTACAAGCTTGCATGTCTGACAATGATGCTAAATTGGTTATTGCTGTACAAGGACATATTATCAAGACTTAAGTGATTTTGAGCAGGAAATTATAATCCGAACAAGAACATAGAATCCCCAAGAGACTGATATAATTTAAATTTCTCCCACGTTCATCTCACTAGCGTATTTTGGCTATTGACTATCCGATAAAACATCAAATCTAAGTCATCCATTCGTCCAGAAAAAAGACTTCGAGGGATCGAAATCGACAGCTAACGAGAATTATTAAACAAGATTGATGTCCAACAGCTCCTCATATTGTAGCGGATTTCAATTTAGGATTATCAAATTTTAGTGTGCAAACTATCAATGGACCAACGTTGATATAGACTTACGAAGTAGAAGCTCAACACCATGTGATCGTATGCTTTCCTTGATTGCACGGCACAAATCTTAACAATTTGGTTCAATGGTAACATCACCCTTGCATTGCCAATGCTTGGGAATACATATCTTGATCTGACGAGTCTTGTGTTTCAATTGTATTAAACTGATAAACTCAGCAAAGGTGCTACTCAGCAAAGGTCTTCACTCTTATACACTTGTAGATTACCTGCTGAATTCATTATATGAATAGCTTTCAGGAACTTTGAAACTTTAGTACATAGAATCCATACCACATCATATTTATTTTTGTTTGTTGCTGAATGGTTGGGTTTTTTTTCCAATTTCTATTAGAACGGTTGGATTTTTTTGCACCCGAGGGCAATTTATTTATGCAAGATTTAGTTTATTCCAAATCACTACAGAGACCCCCGCGTTGGTAGGAATCGAACAAGGCCCAAACATTAATCATGAGGTTCTTTTTTCGGCATAATTGTCATACAATACAGATTCCTATGACACTTCTGAATACTTATGAATACTCTACACAATATTGGGAAAATGGATTTTTCTTCCTTTTGAGTGCATATTAATATACAAAGATGAGAAAATAGCAAAAAATTTGCATCTTATAATTATAAACAAATAAAAATGGAAACCATGGAAAGAAAAAATAAGACATTAAGTAATAATTATGGACTATGCGTAATTTATCTTAACTGCATGCTCTTTGATAAGGCAAACAGTCAATTTTGAATCAAGGAAAAACAAAGTAAAATGAAGAAAAAATTTTTTTGAATACATTTCTTTTGGTGTGTGGGGCTTAACAGTTTTGGCAGTTTATTCCCTGATAAGTGAATGTAGTTTAGTATTCATCAAATCACTGAGACATTAAAGTAGCTTTATAATAGCTTTTAAGCGTTGGCTATCCATAATGTTGACTGAATATAATTATGTAATTATTAAAAATGGTCTATTCTTCTAGTAGTATATGAAGGAAGTATTGATATAGCGTAAATCATATAATTAATGATTATAAATTCAGCATGTGAATTTATTCTTTCATATTGTTAAGCAGATTAGGAAACGCAATTTAAAACTAATAAAAACTCAAATTCTGATTAAAAAATTAATTTTTATTGTTTTTATTTTAAAACCATCGTAGACCCCTCTTCAAATTTTCATTTTTCACATTTCATTTTAATATTTCATGTGAAATATTCCATAAAGCAGAAAACACAAGTTGATTGGACTTCGGAAATAAATTGTAAAATATAGCTATTGTATTAAGAATAAAAACTTTTAAATGTTAAGATATTCATTTATGCTACAAATTTCATAAAATTATGTTCTTAGTTACTTATTATTGTACACTAAACCACGAGTTTTATATATTACAAGAATCTTTTTTTTTTTTTTTTGGTCGTGTGCCAACCAAGCGCTGATCCACTTTTCCAACTGATCCATAATTTGGTATGGAGTCCGACTTCCTCAGTACAAACATTCCATAGGTAACCGTTTATAGGGTAGACCGTTTATAGGATACATGGAAAAGACAAAGGAGAGAGAGAAAAAAAGGAAGTACATCCATGCCCCTGAAACGGGATTCGAACCAAGCACCTCCATATCTGCAGTCAGGCACGCTGACTACTAAACAGAATGGACGGCATTTTTTTAGAATAATATTTATTTATAAAATTCACTGTATAATAAGCAAGAATTATTGATTTTTCAGCATACGTTATTAAATCACAAACAGCTTAATGCTCACCAATTATTAGGAATCCAATTATTTGATCAATTATTAGAAAGAAAGATGCATCTAAGGTACCAATGAGAATAAAAATTACTAGTTATACGAAAGTTTTAAATTTTAAACCGCCAATGAGAAAAGTGCGTTTTTCTCGGAATTTCTAAAAAAGATGCTTATTCCACATTGATCTCCGTGACACTGGCAACAAGAGTGAAGCGAGTTAATGGATAGTTCTTTTGAGAGCGATGGTCACGTGTGCTTGACCATTCACCTGCGTGAGTCAGCGATGGTCAAGGTCGCATATTAATGCGAGTGAAAGAAAATGAAAGTAAAGCAGCGAAAAATTTATTTTTTATAATACGAGAATGTGAAGAATATGTTGTTGATGAATAATTCGTCGATTGTTTTTATAACCCTTTGACAATATTAACTAATACATGCAGATTTTAATAATGAATTAAAATAATTATTTATATTTCTGGAATTTTTAAATGACAAGTTATTTGTGTGCGTGCCCATTCTAGATTTAAAATATTATGTTATTTGTGCTTAACACGCGCGTTCTAGTTTAATTATATTTCACCGAATGTTTTTATTTATTTATATTTTTTAAATGTTGAAAAGACAGATTAAATTGAAATTTTTTTCTGTTAAAGCAAATAAAAATTTCTGAATTTGCAAACCCTATAAATGTGAAATCATTGAAATAATGAGAAACTCTATTCTTTTGTGGATAAAATATGAAGTTTCTATTAAATAAACTAAAATTGTTATAATTAAAATTCTTCATATATAAAAATGTAAATCTTTTGAAAAAAATATATATCTATATATGGACAAATGTGCTAATTAGTAATTCTTTTAAGGTGTTACTTACGGTAAAGTATATATTAAATTAAATATCAAAAAATTGTAATATAATTTTAAGTAATCCGATTCTAAGTAATTATTTAAAAATTTAAAAATCAGTTCTGCATTACATATTTGGTCATGCATAAAAATGATAAATAACTAAAGTTTATACAATGATTTTCACCTGGAAAGAAACCATATATGTCAAAGACAAGCAAAAAATTTAAAAGATGTTATTTCAGCAAACGTTTTATTACCATAATTTTTTCAAATGAAAATATATTCTGAAATCAACACTTTTCTTAAGACGTCCAAAAATTTACTAACTTACTTATAACATATTTTTCCTTTTCATTTTTCTTAAAAAAAAAACAAAGAAATTTTTAATGGTTTTGCATACAGAAAAAACTGAGCATAGGAGACAAGGAAATTTCTTTGAAATTCAATCTGCTTAAAAAGCTGCGCTGTGACGCTAATAAAGTACCGAAAAAAATATGTTCTTTAATTAAATAAAACGCATTTATATATTTCTTTTGCGGACACATACATGAAAGGGTTTCCGTTATATTATTGATAAATCTTAGCAGATTAATTTGTATTTTCAATTATTGTACGATTAAATGTTACTAACTCATTTTCTGAACTTTTGTATTATCAGAATATGTAAAACAAATATGATTTGATTGGTGGCTATCAGTCTATGGTAATTTTTTTACACATGTGGTTAAAAATAGATTCAGAATTATCAATAATTTTCATGTCCAAGGTAGAGTTGAACTCTTGACCTGTTGAAGTAAAGGTCAAATAGCTAATCATTCACCTTCTTACTTGCCAGATATAAGTTTGCATAAAGTTTATCACTGTTATAACAGTTTAATTATTTAAAAGAGTATTAAAGGTTTGGCCTCTTTATTGCCAAACAGTCCTTTTCTGCACACGAAGGATAATATGACCAGGATCTACAGTTTAAAGTGGATTACGATTTGCAACATCTACGATAAAAATTGGAGTAGAACCTACAAACTGTTGAACTAAAGGTCAGAGCACTAGCCCTTCTGCTGTTAACTTGATCATTTCAGTAAGATGCACACATGATAAATATTTATACAAAATAAAAACTACATCTTAAAAAAGTTTGCACCATATTTTTTTTTAGTTTTTCTATCACCAATTTCTTAATTGAATACAATTCCATCTCTACTTTAAATTTAATAAAAAATGTTGATATATTTAAGTTTTTTACGTATCTTTGTAACTATAATCGTAAAACATTTCTTTTTGTGCCTAAAATTTTAATAGCTTTTGCATGATAAAATACAGTTATTTGTATTCTCACTAAAAATGTTTTATGCAGGATATTTTGAAGAATAAAAACATATAATACTAATATAATACTGTAGACAATATATATCTTCTCGGTAAATATAATGCTTCTCATTTAGGTACAATGTTAGCCTCTACGAAACAAAAAGTATAAATACTTTTAAATTTGTTTAGTATGAGACCTAATCAAAAGCAAACATAAAAAATTTAAATCTATTGAATAGAATTACAAGCATAAATATTAAAAATAGTTTAAAACATCCTCGATAACTTTTATCGTTCCAAGATAAATCCATGAATTATTCGATAATATTGTAAAGTAATAATTTATTCTAAGTCTAAAGTAACAAAATTAATTATTTATTCTAACATAGAATAAAAACTAAAGCGTATCAAAATTTGTAAGCTAAAAGACAAACAGCGAGAAATTCATATTTTTAAAAAATCTAATAAATATTTATTTTGTTAAACATATTTTCTCCTAAGAAAGTATCAATTAAAAAATTTCGCCGTCTAAACTTACTTTTAAAAATCCACGTTAAAAAGGAGTTTTCAAAACATTCCATCAGATTTCAGAAAATAAATAAACCTAGTCTCCACTTGGAATCCGCTGTTTCGTTACGGACATTAAACGTGATGAGCAGGAAAAAAAACAATCCCGGAGAAAAACAGTCGCAAGAAGAGCATGCGCAGCTAAAAGTTTCGTACACTTCATAGAAGAGAGTAAAAGTTTTCATCCAAGCTCCGAAACAATGAATCGATATTCTTAACGAGGGATAGTCATACTATCGATTCGTTCTTGGGAAAAATACTCACAGTTTTTCCCAGAAACTCTGCAAAGAACTTCAGTTAAAATGATGAGAAACTTGTTATAATATTTTGATCTCCCTTTCATTAAATTATATAACAAATTTCTTACGCAAAATATGGAAAATTACAATATATAAACGTAATTTTTGAATAGTATAAATATTATTATATAAGATATAAAGCAATTATTAACTCTTAATAAAGAATGGAAAAATTAATGCATGCATTTATATCCATAAATTAAAGCTCAATTTTACTTTTAATAATATTGCAATATATCACAAAAATAAAAAATGTTTTGTGAAACATTACAAAATATATTATCATATTATATATATCCCATTATCAAGTAAAAATAATAGCTAATTCTTCATATTCATGTACTCCTATAATGCTTCTTTCATATTCGACTTTTAATGATTTGCCATGCAAACAATATTGTTAAAAAAAAATAAAAAATAAAAAAAAAACTAAAATTGTGTTTATGGATCTTTAAAATACACAAACTTGTCTTAAAACACTTATCTTACAAAATGAAAAAAAGGAAAAAATAAATTACTTGTTTTAAAATTAAATAGTATAACATTTAAAAACTATGATCAGGAAGTATGGAAAATCTGTTAACCTCTCAAACACTTTAAATTGCATTAATTTACATAACACTATAAATAAACGCATATCAGAATAAAAGAAATATGTATGTCTTTTAAGTAATAAAATTTTAACTGCAGATGTCAGATTTTAATAGAAAACCATTTTATTATTCCCTCTTTTAAAATTTAAGGATTTTTTGCAATGTTTTCCTTACTCTGATTTATTTGCGTTGACTTTTATTTTCTTAATTTATCTGCACATTAAAATGAAAATACAAAGAATCCATAACTGTGTCATCCGTTTAGTGTCCGAGTGAAAGTTTATCAAACGTTGACCTAGAAATTTCATTCCGTGGCCTTGACGGAATACGATCTGTGTTTGTGTGTAACGACAGATGGCGTGCGCATAGGTTTGAATTCTCATCACAGAAACCTCAACGCTCATGGAAAATCGTCTCGAAAGTTTGGGAAGGTCAGCTAATGTCCGGCACGCGATTGTTTCCATTCTTTTTCATCCTTTCAGATATTTTTTTTCATTCTATTTTTTCGTGGTATTGCAATCTTTCATTAATCACCACAAATATGATTCATCTTGACTGCTGGAATACCGTTAAAAAGATTCCAATAGTCCGAATATTTTTGATACATTTAAGGATAAAAGAGTAAAATATGAGTTGCAGCAAAATGATAAAATTATATATCATTTTAATTGATATTGAATTTGTAGGACTGTTGAAGAAAAGTAATTTTTCAATTCATTTATTCACTCACCATAAATTTCCAATCAATAAATTTATCTGTTAACATATATTTTGTCATGGATAAAATGCATCCAATAACAATTTTTATTCAATCATTTAAAGTAAATTACAATTATACTAATTCTATAATAATATTAATATTTAAAGGACCCTTTCATGAATTTCCCTGAGTATCATCTGCATTTTAATAACATGTTCGTCGTGTTTGCAAGATTTAAAAAACCTGGGAGGTTCTTTTTTGTTTTTAATCCACAGGTATTTCTGCATACAGCAGAAATGAAACTCAACATATTGAGAGGAAACATTCTGCATCGAAGAGCAAAACAATGGTTATAAAAGATAATTTATAAATCTATTGCTAAATAAAAATTTTTTTTTATCTATTTTTAAAATTTTTAAGAAAATCCTATTTTTTAATCTGTTTTATTTTCTCAATATTATAACAAACTACAATAAACTAAGATTTTGCTTTATTTTGCATTTCATCAGTGTTTTGATATTTTTTTAAATATAAAAGATCATTTTTTTTTTTTTTTTTTTTTTTTAAGTAAGAAAAACTTTGTAATTCATTCATCAATTTCATAAGAAATAAATAAATAGAATTCTTGCAAAGAAAAAGTTATTCAGATCAAAATTATCTTACGAAAATCTTATATTTTAGTATACATCTTCCTACGTTCAGTAAATAACTAAAATACCGATATTTAATGCTATGCAACTATAAAACTTAATATAGTTAAATACCAGTTAACAAAAATAAAATGATATTTTTTTTAATGTTTTTAAATTTTTAAATATTTCAATTTTAGAAATTAAAATAAGAATAAAACAGTTATATGTAAGTAGGTCAAGAAATTTTAGATTTAAACCTTTCCTTTTAAATTAATATCTTTCATTCAAAACACATCATTATAATTTATTTGAAACATTTGGTATCAACAAAGAATTAAGAACTCTTTCGGAACACAAATATAATAAAGAATGCGCTTTTACTTTCGTATAAGATCACATAGTTTCCCTGAAAAGTATTCAAAAAATAAGATATGCCTGACTAGCTAGCACTGTTTTTGAAAATCTTCAATGATATTCTCGCTACGAGAGTAAACAACTTTCAACCTTGCGAAGGAGGAATTCATAGGAAACGACCGAACTTCACTGAAGCGCGTACACGATTACTTCTCCAGGTTATCATCCTCCGTTACTTAATTATGGGCGACATTGAATTTTTTGGCAACCTTCAGCGAAAGCTAACTGGGCCAAGGTCACTACTTAATCGTAGGGAAAGAATTCTATCAACAGAAATTCCCGCCGATGTGCGGAAATGAAATGAAGCGTGAATTTTGCTTGGTTACATAAGTGAGTCTCCCACAAAATCAATTATCTATGGACGAGGATTAAAAAATTAGGGAGAAAACCATTCTGAAGCAGCCTCCCTGAAGGTTGCATGAATCATAGACAGTGAACATGAAAAACAATACAGAAAAATGTCATAGCTACGATGGATTTATGTGTTCTTATTTGCTGGGTAAGGAAAAGTTCTGAAATATAAAGCAAATGTACACTTGTAGCAGAGGAAAACAATTGTTGCACTATAAAAACGAATCTTCGCGTATTTATGTTTTTCATTGCTAAAATATTTCAATTTTAAAATATAAATGCCCAATTAATAATTGTTTAGTTTACGAATTGGAATCAGAAGACTATTTTTAAATATGTATTTGGCTGTTTTAGAGATTTAGAAAACCCTTCAGAATACGAAAACTATTTTTTATCCTTACCTTGAGAATTCTTAAACTAATAAAATGATTACAAAACCTTTAAAATATAGTTTAATAAAATGCATAGCACAAAAAATTTTACAGTTATCTTAAATTCCCAACAGAAAAGTGATATACCTGTAAATATTTATCAAACAAAGAAAATATTTTATTCATCATATATTTCCTGATTTTGTGTTTTGGAGCAATACGAACCTATGACCAAAGTGTAAGAGTAAGGTTCTCCTGATTCTAATACTTAAATTCACTTTAAAATAAATTAATATAAAACAAAGAATATAGTTACCTAAATTTATGCAAAAAATCATTTTTTTAACAAATATCAATAGAAAATTATGTTGATATCCTTTATATATTATAATTTTGATTACACAGTTCAACATTAGGATTACTTTTACATTAATAATTAACTATTTTAATTATTAATGTAAACATGAAAAGCATGACAATGATACATTGAAATCTACCAACAATTACGATCTCCTAAGCAATAAAAACAGAATAAAAAAATTATGAGATCCCATGGTTTATTTATAAGAACTATATATACTTCAGCAATCAATCATTTACACAATGTATAGAATAATACTAGGTTATAAGTTTTTGAATCATAGAAATTCATTCTATGAACCCTTCTCTTTAGGGACCCTTTTTGCTTATCTAAATAAGATCTTATGATCACTTCAACATTTAAACTAACTTTTATTACTTTTTATATCTTGAAATAAGAATTGGCCCTTTACAAGTGTATGCTATCCATAAAAATCTGACTTAAGAGATAACAAAAATATCAAATGCAAGTTTTTACAAAAGTCACGTGGTTACATGGTTTTACCAATCATAAATCCAAAAAAACTTCTGAAGAATCAGCAATTGTTAAGAAAAATGAGCAGTATTATTTCTCTAAGAGTTACCTTTACAAATTTACACAATAATCAGTTACAGCATTACTTGTTAAGTATTACTATGAAAAACAGCATTAAAATATAATTATTGTTTAGTGTTTGAAGACTAGAAATTAGAAGTTAAATCTATTAGTTATAAATGCAGATACTACCTTAGTTACTTATTTTACCCATTTGAGATGAGAGTTTTGGTTTGTAAAAGTATATCTGTCACACTGTAGTAAGAGATAGGAATATAAAAGTGAGTAGAGTATACTGTTTCATGTTAAAATGATGTGAACATTTATGATTGAGTGAAAAATCTTTCTTAAAACAGTTTACTTGGTTTGTTTTCGTTCAATGATCACTTTTACACACGAGATACATAATTTAAAGTGGATTTCGAGCTACTGCGAATATAAATGCTCAAGGGAGAATTCGAAATCAGGAACTATTGAATAGAAGGCAAGAGTTCTGACCATTTGGCTGTACATTTCTATTCTTACAAGATTTCCCACAATCAACTCAAAACCATCTAATCTTATTTTAAAAAAAAAATGGGGAAAATATTCATTAACTTTTAACTTACTTTTTGCCTTGGGTAAGGACAAACAGAATTATAATCATCTAGATGACGCTGTTACCCCAATTAACTGCAGTTTGTTACAAAACAATCTTCTTCAATAAATGTCATCGTTTTATTCAAAAGCATTGTTTAACATAGTTTTACTGTTGGGAGTACTTTTATTCAAGAAAATAACATGAAGTACAATGCAATTGATATTACTTTATTTCATACCTGGCTTACAATAGCACGGCAATTTTAACTGCTTCCCATAGGCAGGTGAAAGGATGCTTTTAAGCAGTATATTTTATAGAGGGTGAATTATTATTTCAGTTTTCTTTTTCCTGACTACTTTGATTCCCAGACTTCCATTCATATCTTGGGTTTCTAAATACGGCAAAAGTCTATAATAACATTTTTAGAATTAAATTGTTATGGACTCATTATAATGTCTCATCAAATATGATTAAAACTACTGTAAACCGCAGTCAATAAAATTTCCCAAGATAAATATTTCTAGAACTATATTAATCTGATTGATTGATTTGTCACTTTTTGTACACAAGAGAATCTTATATAAGAGAAAAAGGAATTACAAAGCAATGAATATTCTTTTCCTAGTGAGCTAACCGATTTGTCTCTAGACTGGCACCTGAAGCTTTTTTCGAGTGAAGAGCTATTGTTCTTAAGTTGCTTTTGGATAACTATTAGCAATTACACCCGTGAGGGGAAATTGAATCCACGAATGTCTCATTCGTAGAAATCGAATCTACGAACTTCAAAAGATATGACTTGGTCGCTAAATATTCAACATCAACATTGTTTTACTTTAATGTGTCAGCAGGAAACAATGATCTTGTATCGACTGTTATTTCTAAAATAAATCTGTAATTATATGAATATTAAGGAATAACATTTCTTTTATTATATTCCGTCATATTTTGTAATATGTACACATTTTTAATTTCTTTTCTCAAATTTCGAGAAAATATAGTTTATGATTTTTACAGAAAATGTGGTTTTACCTTATCCTGTGCATCGCAGGTCGGAAACGCATTGAAACAAGGATGAAAAGAATCTCTCGACTTTAGTATTTGATAACTTCGTAACTAAAGAAAGTGTGTTTTTCAAGTATTCTACATACCATATTTTATTAGTTTAATTTATACGTAGGATCTCATTTCGGGAGTTAAAACATCTTTTTGAGGTGCTTTTTCTTTATTAATTTTGCAATGTGTGCATTTTTACGTATAAAACTATGGAACTGTTCTAGCAAGTTGAAACTGAAATTTTAAGATATTTTAAATTATTTGTTTTTTGCTTTTCCCGGTATGTGCTATATAGAAAAAAGAACTAATAAAACTTCGATTTCTACTTTCATTGGATTAAATCACCGTGTTTTTAGTTCAGAGTTTGATTAAAGCTCATAATATATATTGTAATATGTATACTTTTATGTGTTAAATTGCAGAACTTATGCGTTTAGGTATTTTAAGCGGAAAATTCAGTCAGAAACAGTTTTTTACTCTTCAAACTTAAGTTTATTTCAATATGCCAAATTGTTTACTTAGCAATCATTTTTTGCATATTAGGGCTAATTATACTATAACTTACAGTTTAAGGTGGGTTCCTAGTCACTGAAAAAATCAAAGTCTAAAGTGGGAATCGAAATCATGAAACGATCAAACAGGCCAGAGAGCAAACCTTTCTTCTGAGAGTTTCGCAAGTGAAACATTATACATTTGGATACATTTGGCTAGCACACATGGTAATTCGAAGAAAAATCATATCTGTAATTTGTTTTAAAATAAATTGGCTAAAATAATATCGTGTATATTTATAAATTTCTCACTATTTTACTCTGGCATAATTTGTAATTCTATGTAACCACATTGGATTTAACATGGTCTATAAGTAGCACCACTCTCTTTATATAGTAGACTGCACAGTGTTTGATTCTAATCACTGTTGAATAATGGAACATAGGTGTTGCGTTTCTGCTTTCTGCATACATATCAGGATAGGAACTTAAAAATTTTGTGTATTTCTTCCCTCGCAGTTCGAAGGAACTCAAAAGGCAATACACGACAAAATTTATTTGAACTTGAAGAAAAATAACTTATTAAACATTTTAAATCGTCGTTTAATGATTAAAGCATGTTTCAAGAAAAACTTGAAAGTTTGATTGTTGAACTTTTGTAAATGTCATTTCTATCAGAACCTCCATTTGTATTAATATAGTTTAATTTGTTGAATTCATTCATAGAATGAATGGTATAAGACCAGTTCTGTGTCAATAGGTCTTTCAATATTTAGCATTTAATATTGTGCACCAATGCTTCACAAACGTATATTATAAGACTCAGTGTTACCATGTTAAATCTCACGTTTACATGTAGTAAAATTTAAGCTTTAAATATTTGTGAAATGTCAAAAAACGCAATCTTTTTCTAATCCTACAGTGGATAAGAATTCCACTATCAAATCTATAATTTACTCTTGTACAAGAAAATTTCTTTCCCCCTTTACTCAACCTAATATTTTCTTTTGTTTTAACCTTTATATGGTCTTTTATTTGATGGTATAAAATTCATTATGTATTCATCATGGTCTTTTATTTTGGTGGTACAGCATTTATAGGAAAATTCCTGCCGTAGGAAATTTCCACTTTCGTAAGAATTTAAAATCGCTTAAGGAATAATTTAGCTTAAGAATTATAAGGCTTTAATATATCTTTCACATAATCTAATATACAATTTAAATTCACAATTAAAATCTTTTTAAAAGATTTCAATAGCGATTTTAATTGTGCATTAAATTACATGATATTAAAGTTTGGATTTCATAATCTACAACACTATTTCTCAATGAGCAGTTTGCTCAATTTTTCACACAACTCTCTCTTTTACAGCTTAAATTTATATTCAGTTCTTTCTTACATCAATTATATTGATCATTAGTTTTAATTTATAGCTACATTAATTATTTTTTTAATTTTAAATAGAATATTATAATGTAAAACGAGACAAATTTTCAGATGGCATTTTTCACTCTTCTAAAAGTTTAAAATACTTTCAAGAAAATATGAAACTTTTCACTTTGAAAATTAAAACCTACTGCGCATGTCCTATGAATATTCAATCACTTAATATCTTTGAATGAAATGAAAAAATATCTTTGAAGAATTTGAAATTGTAAAAATAAGCTTTCTATTTAGTTCCTTTTTATCAGTGTACATTTATAAGAATAAAATCATTTATTTTAATTGTGA
Organism: Latrodectus geometricus; assembly: GCA_026290005.1. Lineage (NCBI taxonomy): Eukaryota > Metazoa > Arthropoda > Arachnida > Araneae > Theridiidae > Latrodectus > Latrodectus geometricus. Next base: position 358,944 of record JAPDSC010134818.1, read on the forward strand.
TGCTTGCAAGTTCTTATTGCAAGCACAAAATTCCTCTGCGTTTCATTATATCTAACAGTTTTTCAAACCTCATTTTTTTTATCTTCCGAAAGAGTACCACAAAACAATTATAATTATCTTAAGATCGGTTTGGTTGAGGCTTTTCTGCCACCATTTGTACACGAGAGCTAATTTTTTATTATCTCAAGCAGTTCAAAAGTAAGCTTTCACAATGAATTATGAAATCGAACTCCTACGTTATAGAAAACCATAATTGACCTGCATAATATTTACAATTTAGATTATATTACCATTTCAATTAATTTACCATAGATTGTACAATTTAATTTCAGAAACATTTTTTGAATAGCTATAAAAAATGTATAGTACAGTACGTTAAATAATCATTAAATATAAATGTCTTTGATTTAATAATAGTTAATCAATTGCGATATTTGATAAGTTTACATATTTTAATTCCAATAACTAAATGAAGAATTATTTTTTCATAGCTGTAGTGAGAAGGAACCATTAAAAGATTACAGAATTGTGCATGCATCTTTTTTAACAGTGGATGTAATAATGTAACAAACATTTATGTGTATTAAAATAATATCTTATTGTATACCATATAATTATTTTAAAATCAGTTATTTGGAATCAAAAACAGTCAATAGTCAATCTTTAGATAAAAAAAAATTCACAGAATTTTAAAATTATCAATTTTCATTACAGAAGTATGAAAGCTTCCGTAAACTTGTATTTTATTCAAATAATCCTTTACACGTAAATAACAATTCAACAATGAATAATTACAATTAAATTTTAATGAAATTCAAAAACAGTGCTTTATTTTTTATAAATATGAATTTATGATTAATAAAAATGTGCTAAAAAAATATCAAAACATGATTACAATCACTTTACTTTCAGTGTAGCATTTAGTCGTGCAACAAAAGAACATTGGCTTTTTCATATTATTAAATATATTAATATTAGTTCAAAGCAAAACTTCTTACCTGAAGATATTTTCACTTGAAATGGCTCGCCGATGTTATTCATCGATACTTAAATTTAAAGATTTTTTTATTAGATTCATGTATTAATTTTGTAATTTAGGTAGAACCATATAACAGCTAATTAGTTTTATTAAAAATTTTGTTATTTTCATTATTATTTACAATTTTAAAATCATTTTAACAAATCAAAGAGTTTTGTTAGCCTAATTACTATGATTATTGAAGTGTTTTGGTACAACACATAATCAAAAGCTTCTTCATAGATATTTTGTTGCCATTTCATTGTAAATAAACTACAATTATTATAGGATAATTTTCAGGGAGCCAACAATCAGAATCATAACATTGACATCATTTTATATTTAATTCAAATTGTTGAAACATCTCAATTGATTTCAGTTTTGTGAGTCCTTTCGATATCTGAAAGTAAGCAACTTCGATGACGATACATTATTTCATCACAATGTAGCTATGAACAATGAAATCTTAATCTTATATCGTTGATGTGGTGTGAAAGTTTGTCAAAAGATTGTCGTTTCTTGCTTGATTAATGTTAAAAACTATAATCCACTTATATGGATGAGCCTTATGTCATGTCGGACTATCGTGAGTAGTCCATGTAGGCCATTTTGTTACTCAAATATGAAGTAAAAACGTAAATACAAATGTTTACTAAGCTGCTTTGTTATAATTTGATAATTGCTACATAAAATGCACTTTTGGTGGATATTTTGCAAAAGATTCACTGAATATAAAATGTCCGAAGTTCTGCCAAAAACAACAAATTTTAAAGAACAAAAATTTAATTAAAGATATTATCGTTTGAATAATCTTGTGATTTATTCAATGCACGTGTTCATCATGTTCCAATTAACCACATAGAAATAAAAAGAAATTCATTAACATTGTTTGTATGGATTTTTAAGTAATACGATTTTTATTTTTCCAACTATTTACTTAGTTGGAGATCATAAAATTGCTAAAATCTAAAAATTTACAAATAAATAGCAAAATAATAATGAATCTTCATACTGTACCAAATATATTTTGAAATCAGAATGTACAAAAACACTATTTATAATTATGACGTTTCAATAATAATTTCTTTATTTCGTTGGGAAATAACATTCACAATATGTGAAAGTTTAGAAAAGGTTATCACATTTTGTAAATGTTGTTTCCCAATGAAATAAAATATAGGTATTCAAATGTCAATTTACCAGTTCAAATTCCTAACTATCATATTAAATTTTTTTGAACAACATTGCAGAATAATGTTTTCTTCACTGAATGTCATGAAGTTTCTTAACGTTATCCTATCGTTTATGCGGCACTATCTGAAGCATAGAGAAAAGGTATGCATGACATCAGGCAGTCCTTTTTTCCATATTTTTCTTTTGTATGATACTTTTTTAAAAAATAACGATATTTTCAATTTTGAAAAGCCTACAAAGAATCACGTTGATATAAAAACTAGCTGAAAATATAATATTCTTAAAGATTTCATTAATTTTAATAAAAATATTACATTTCCATCTTAATTTGATTACACGGATCAACAAAATCAAACTATTTTGAATGGTTTATATAAATGCAGATGATTTCAGAACAAAATCTAATTTTATCTCTTGCATGATAAACTTTCCCAATCATTGAAAATCGTAATTTCAAAAAAAAGCTCAAATAATAATGTAGGAAAGATATTTAAATAGTTGTAAATTTAAAGTATTTTCTAGTATAAATATTCATGTATACATAAGAAATATAAATAGATTATACATATATATATATATATATATATATATATATATATGTAACATTTCTATCCTTTTATATGTACTTTTAATGATTTTTCTCTCAAAGTTTAAAGAAAAGTATACAAGATGAGTGGAAATAATAAATTTATAACCAAAACATAAATTAATCATATAATTTTTACACAAACTTATATAGTATGAATAATATATATTTTTAAATTATATTTATTATAACTTTAAAAGAAAAATCAATGTTTTTTTTTATTTTATGGTAATAATTTGTTCTAAAATTTCATCTTTAATTAATTATCTTATAAGCTAAGCCAACAACTAACTCTTCTTTTGATATTTAATAATAAAGAAAAATATATTTCTAAAGCATTTCAATTTTCACAGAAAGCTTAGACATACTGCTTTACAAAATTCATTTAATAAAGTAGCAAAATCCTCTTATGTTTAAATTTACTAAATTTGGAAAAATAACATTTTTTTTTTTTTTTTTTTCATATTCAGATTATTTTACTTTAACTCGTTTCTAGGCTTATTGCTTAATCTCAATCCTAGTAAAGCAATCATTATTTGCATATTTTATTCATAAGTATTAAAAGATTAATTATAAAAAATATATGGAATGTATAGAATCTAATTGTCCTTTTGATAAGAAAATAACAATATAATAACAATTTCATTTTAATAATTAGAAATTAAAGTTGAAAATTTTATATGACGCACATTTAATAGCCAAACTTTTATCCATCACAAATTAACACAATTAACTAGTAACCCAAAAATATGTTATTATTTGCGATTGAAAATTACTTGATATATAGCGGCATAAAATAAAAATGATTTGATCAATCTATTATCTCTTTAAAAATACTCTTTTCCTACTTCAATATACTTTTGCCAAACATTTTCCTCAATCACCATAATACACTATAAAATCATTTTTGTGAATCCCTTTCAAATTTCGAAGCGAATTTTTCTTTTCGACTCAAAAAGATGACCTCGAAGAAGTATTTTCAACTGTGGGAATAATAAAAAAAGTCACATACATATAAAGGGAAATACTGTTTTTGTGGAGCTATGTTTGTTAAATATTTTGCAAAAAATTACCAATTAATATTAGCAATGCGAAAAGTCGTATCATTGTTAGAAATTCCCGATTTTTTTTTATCACATTTCAAGTCTCTTCTATCAAATTGCTTTACACAGACCCACCAAAAATACATTAATTTGTGGTTTACCTGAACAGCCAATAAGAACTCATACATTACACCTCTGAAATTTAAGATATAGAATAAGATAATTTAAAAATAGGTTTAAGATAATTTAAAAATAGGAATATCAAATAGCATAACTCCCACGCTTTTGAAAGGCATCAGCAATCAAAAGCGTTATTATCAAAAGCGTTACATTTACACCCAATGTTGTTCTTGTCTTAGTGTTTTAGAGAAAGTTCAGAAGGAATTCTGGACCAAAAAGTAGTGAAGAATCAGAAATAATTAGTTAATATAATTTTTTTTAAACTGACAGAAATTAAAGACTGGAAAAATTTAGATTCGAAATACAACAAATTTAACAATTATAAAAAGAATTTTAATAAAGTTAAAAGTTATATCCTTACGACATTGAGAAAATCTGTTGTAATTCTGAAAATCAAATATAAATTTAACAGAACTAGACGAAAAATTTTGCGCTTTTTATTTGAATATTTTTTTCAGAAATGCTATTATTTTTCTAGCAGTGTCATAGAATCCTTATGTTTACTTCACAATACTCAGAGGATACAATTTATTACCAGTGAAAGTTTGAAATCATATTTAAATAACATAAGCTTCGACCTAAGAACATACTGGAAAATTGGATATAATTGGGAAAGTTCAACACCGATCAAAACATGAGACTTTCTCTTAGGATCGAATCTAGAACTAGAGGAAGGAAGAGTGAAATATAAATCACTATATAACGTAGTTGTATTTTCCTCTTACGATATCAAATGATTAAAAACAATTGATAAAACTAAATAAGTATAAAAGCATAAAAATGTGTGTGTTTAATGAATAATATTTGTATTTTACTGTAAAAATGTAAAAAATTCATTGTAATGACACTCCCATATGAAAATGTACGTATGTGTTGATCAGATAAATTTTTTCATCGGTTTGCTTATCGAAGAGCTTTTGATTGTTGTTTTATTTTTAAGGAATAGTGATGTCAGACTTAATTCAAAAATTAATAAAAGTTATTCAGACTAACAGTTATCAGCGAAAGTGTTACTTCAAGCTTCACACAGTTACATAGTTTAAAATTAAAAGGTAAAAATACAGAAGGAGCCATTTTTTTATATAATTAAATTTAGTGATATGATAAACAAGCGATAAATCATTCTGCAATAATCGATAGCAGGTGTATAAAATTAAGACTTAGCCTAACCTAGAAAAACCCACCAATTTCTAAAGGATCTTATGGAATTGTATATGATCTAACACACACAAATATATATACATACACACTGGAACGCAGAAAAATGGTTCTTGCGATGAATACAATGAACACGAAATTTAGTATAGAGGTTACGCGTTTACAAATCTCAAGAATAAAAAGTCACAGACAGCATGAGCGTATGCAAAACGCGTTCTGTCAGCACACGTAGCTTAAGACTATAATAAAAGAAATGATGGATTTAAAGACATTAACTGCAATGTGAATATGGCTACAATAAATAACCTGGACAACTTTACACATAGAAGAATAATCGGAAAGAGAAAGAAAGAACGTTGTATGTCCAGTGTATCTCTAGAATCCGCAATTGGACATCTTTCTAAGCCGTAAGTAGATTTCATTACAAAGGTTCGTGGTTGCCGTTCCCACAAAACAACTGTTGTGGACGACCATTATATCGTTCCGTAGGCGAAAAAGACCGTAATCTGTTAGCAAGCGCCATTGCCAACAGATTTTGGGGGGAGGCATTGCTTAGCAACTGTGTACAGCAATGGAAAGTCAAATCTTGCTGTTTACTATAGACAGGTGCCTTCATAAAAGTGTCCTATTCACCTGCTGCTTTGAACTCAGCAATTCTTTAAAACTAGGCCATCGGTGCTATCTTTTTGGGTGGTTCAAGAAGCACGAAAACTAGACATCTCATTAACGCAGACTTGTCCTCTTTACAGATGAGAGACGTTTCATGCGCCAAGCAATTCTCAGTGTCAATTGATTTAGAGAGAGATCGAGAAGTGGTTTCCTCCCTGTAATTTGAGGGAAAGAAGAGCATTACAGTGGTCTTAGAGCTGTCTGAGGAACCATTATACTAAACGAGTGGACTAAGCTTAACATTTTCGTTAGAGGTTCTATAAACGGAGATCACTTATATATATATATATATAATCTGTTCGCTAATTCCTTTCTTTTTCGTTTTAGACAATATTTAGAGTATTATGAATGACAAACATGCTTGGAAACTTTCAACTTTTATAAAATTAATGTATATTAAAATATTTTTAAATTCATATTAATTTTTTTAACCAATAATTTCAATTTATAAATAACCGGTTTTAAAAGTTATTAGAATTTTATAAAATTTTCAACTTGTCTTTTCAAAATGTAAATACTTTGGAAATGATGTGGATAACTTTAAAATAATAATAATTTCCAAAGAAACATGACCCTAAGACGGTAAGACAAGAATATAAGTTTGTTATCCTCTTCTAAAAATAGTTTAGTCATGTGCAGTTGATACTTCAGATTTTGGAAACGTGCCTTCAAAGATCTGTTTCTGCTAGTGTTATGAAGATATTTGCAATCTTATATTGATATGTATGAAGTAAATTTAATTCAAATTGGATATTTGCGCTTAAGAGAACAAATCCTTGATAATTAAGAATAAATGTCATTTAATATAGTGATCTCGACATTCGCGAGAAATGTCAAAGTGAATTTATTAATAATATATGTGTTTTATGAAATACTAAACTAAAGAATAATTAAAATAGAAAATATTTTAATCTTTTGCTTGTATTAATATTCTTTTTTTGAGAAATTTAATTACATCTGTACTATTGTTTTGATTTACTTTAAAATTAAATTTTATTTAGTATCGCATGAGAGAAAAAATACCACAACCTGAAAATATGAAATAAATGTTGTGTGAATTCACTCATGTACTATGTAAATCCAAGTTAAAATTATTTTCAATAATTAAATTTATGGTGTAATTATTTAGTAGATTTTGAAGGAAGTAAGAAGTCACCATTAAAATGCACGTTTCAATTTTTTTTAAAAAATGTGAGAATATTGCTCTTAGAACAAGCTTCCATATTTCTAAACATATTTCATAGTTCTGTTTTCAATTGGGGTTATGAAAATTAAATCAAATGCTACAATTTCAGGCTCGCTTATGATTCTCCAATTTGAGATTTGGTGATGAAAATGCCACATACTTTATCAATTAATGGTAAACATAGACTACCAAAACTCATGTGATCTAGTTGCACTTTTTTAGCATATTTTTATATAGTTTCTTCAAAAATAATCAAAACAACAACCATTTGAGAATTTGCACATCATGATGGTTAATTTTCAACAAATAATGGAATTCCCATTCATAGATAAAACTGGCATAAACTCTTATAGTGTCTTCAAACATTTACTCAAATATTCAATTAAAAGTACCAAAATCATAAACGCTGAGAGTTTCTTGTATCTAGTAGATCAAAGTCCCTTTTTGACATAATGTAACTTTTAGAAACTGTGACTTTACATTTATGATTAGCATCCTAAAAACAAAGAAAGTGAACTCTATTTGTTCACTCTATCCACATTTTAGTTGTTATTTAATTTTCATATATACATGTATATGAAAATTTTATATAATAACAGACACCCAATTTCACACATTTCGAGGGGGAAAAGTAATATTATAAGCTATTAAACATTAAAATGAAATAAGAACAGAAATAAAATACAGAGCAGATTGTATAAAACATTTATATTATTTTCTTTTATAATAATTTATTGCATATTATTTAAATCTAATTTCTGTTTTGGCTTTTAAACAACATTCTCAACAAAAATAAATTCTGAACAACTTTAAATTTTCTAACTATGTCTGAATTTTATTGCCGAGCTATGTTTGTATAATATTTTAGGAAAACACATTCTTTCATAAACTTTAAATATACACTGTGAGTGGTGATCAATGATCAAAAAAATCTTGTGTTTCTAATCATATTTTTTACTCGATTTTCAAAAGATGATCAGTCTATTATGCTATTAAATATTATTAGAAGTTTTCAGAAAAATGAAAACCTTGTCATTTTTGGCATTTTTATCAATTATATTTTTTAATTTTCAGTACATTTGTCAGCTAGCTGGGCGGCAACACATTGATTAATCAAGGTTTTGATCCTGTCCATCCAGACAACTTTCATTCACGATCAAATAATGTTAATGAATATAACAAAAAAAATCTTTTCTTGTAAACACTGAATATTATTTTAGGAGCATATTCTTTTATAAAAAAATTAATACATTTTCTTCTTAAAAGTTTTAACATCAATTCATGTGGACTTATCTTGCAATTAAAATATTTTGAAGAGTATATTTTTTGCTTCTTAAAGAAGTTTATTTAATTATTTGAAGTTTTGTATCTTTAAATTCTTTGCTTCAAACTTTGGTCAATTTTAATCTTCAAAACGGCCTCATTAAGTTATTTTCTCATTAAAATCAGCACATGTATTCAAAAGTTAGTAACGTGCACAGCAGTCACAGGGAAATTCTTTTTGAAGAATGACGATTTTATTGTTTTTCAGCTGTTTCCCAACTGACAAAACTTTATATTTTTCGACTGCTTGTCCTAAAATTGTTTACAAAATTTACATTTTATTTACTTTGGCAAAAAATCAGTATCTCTGTCATCATAATTTTTGATAAATAAAAATTCATTGAAAAGATTACTAATATTTTTTCAATCTCGCAGAGCTATTAGAAAGAGAAAGTATATGATGCCAAAGTTGTTGTCCAGTGGTAGTAGAAGCGACTGAGTTCAATCCTTGTCGTTCTTAAACGAGATATATAGATCTTTGTATGCACGCCAATGAGGTGACAGTGAGAAATTCTCGAGTTACTTCCCTTAAATTAATACAACTCACAATCTATCACAAGTCCTTCCAAAAAAAATACCCCAATAAAAGTCGAATTCGTTGCAAAGATTTTCACCTGTTATGCTATCCACTTCGTATTGTCGTCAAAGGTATTGGAATAACAGGCAAAGCCCCCTATCTAAATTCAATTGAGTACAAGTGAATCTCTCTAGGAGAACTTGCCAGAAATTTCATAATGACTTCAGAACTGCGATTGACATTAAAAAAGGTATAACAAAACATGGTTTTACAGCTTTGCAATCAGCATAAATATAGATGTGTGGCTTATTTCTACATAACAGTTACCTTTCTCATTTAAATCTAGATTTACTTTAGATGCTTTGCTTTTTCTTTAGTTGGGCTTGAAATTAACTATTAAATAAAGTACATTCCCCATCCTTTAAATTTCTTTGTTGGTTTTGTTTGCTTTTCTCATATCCTAACACCCATTAATGATGTTTTACTATTTTTATGTCGGTTTTGAACATTTTTAACCAAAGACTTTTTAGGAATATTTTTTTTTGTCCTTAATTTATCAGTTTTCTTCTGGTATAATAGTTTTATAAGGTTGTATTTTATATCAGAATAAATAAATGAATGGAAATTTTTTAAAATATATGTAGTGGATCATTACTAATCAAAATACAAAAAACAAAATAAAGAAGAAATAGATCGTCAATGCTTCTTAATTTTCCTGTTTTTGACTGCTGAAAGATAAAAGTAAGTTATTTTTAATACAAATAAAAAAAAATTGGCTTGAACAAAAAATGTAATGTTTTGAGCTATATTTTATAAGTATAATTAAATTAAAAATAATTGTACGTATATTTAAACAAAATGGTTTTTATTAAAAAACTCTCTTTTACCAAGAAATTTTATGGAATGTCACAATGCGACTTGATGATTGCTTTAAAATATTACATTCCATGAAAAAAATTCATTTTTCCATTAAAAATTAGTCTTATAAAACTTAGAATAGAATTTTAGCAATAGAAAATGTATGACGTTAAAAAAACACTTTAAAAATACTGGCATAACTTTTTTAAACATCCCTTATATCATTAAATATAGATTTTGTTTCCGGAAAAAAGTCACGAATAATTTCATAAAATATCTCAAAGAGTGTAATATGACATAACATTTGGTAGAAGTCTTTCAAGATTTGAAAAATTACATTAAATTTATAAAATGATAAATTTAGAATATTTTACTTTGCAATGAGTTTTACAATAAGAATCGAGATTTGATATTGAAAGGTTATGATTATAATTACATAGCAGATTTTATATGCTCCTAGGATTTATTTCTTCCCTTTTCGTCAATGAAATACCTCTTCGAATTTAATCCATTGTTATTGGTTTTACTGTTATTAATCTATTAAGCAATTTTAAGATAAATATAGGAGAAAAAAACTTCAGAAAATTTTCTTCAAAAATTTTAACTTTAGAACTGTTTTAAAGAGTGTTGGCTATTAGTTTTGAAACTACGAAAAGCTTGTTCTTACGTTTTATATGTCGAATAAACAATGAGAACTCCTTGTTTTCATTCAAATATATATCCAAAATATCAAAATAGTTTATATTTAATTACTTCTTCTATAAATGTATGTAAATAGAAAATTGTAAATGTATGAAATTAGCGACTAGTAGTACTTTTAGAATTTGAGAATTTACAAAGGTTGTCATTTAAATAAGAACCATTTTAATACAGCAAAAAAAGGATTTTAACAATTTAATTTTCACTAGAGAATTTTTTAGAAATTTAGATTTCGGTAAAGAGTTTCATCGATATTGAAGTATTTGTGAGATCGTATGAGTACATTTTCACAAATATTGGAACTCTTCCTTTGTTGATCACTCATTGTTGCACAGCTATTCTGTTATCATTATGGATATCACAATTGATTGCTAAGGTATGTATGGGGTGTTCAAAATGACTTTTTAAAATCTGAAAGTTCACTGAAAAATTTGATACACTACGAAAGCTTTAACAACGTTTATTATAAAATAATAAGAAAATTTCAGAAACAGTATATGATTCGACATTCAGTTTTGCTTCATTACTCTATCATTAATAAAATGAGTATTGCATAATATCGATGATAAAAACTAGTTATTTATTCCTCTATGTAAACTTCACCTTACTTCAAATAAATATAATTTCTTTTTGTATTTAAAAGAAACAAGTTTATGGTCAATGATACTACGCAGATGAATATGTCCACAGTGCTTTAATAAGCCAATTAATACTTGTGATGATCCTCGTAAGCTAGTATTGTGAAATAATAAATTCTTTTAAATAGGAGAAATTTCTGTAGAATGTGAATCATGTAATTTAGCAAAATTCAATTGTTACTTTTAAAATTGTACTTATTTAAAAAAAAATTATCCAAAAATTTCTTTTCAAAAAAATTTTGATCAGTAAGGTCATTGCCCTTGTAACCAGAAAATTGCAAATTTCATTGCCCAGACACAACTTAAATCGAAGTATGAATAATTCTATGTTTACACTTATTATTTCTTGATACATATATAACTTATTATTTCTTGATATATATAAGATTGATAATAGAATACCCATTGTCTAATAACATTTTTTTACTATTATTACAAATTACGAAGTATTACACTTGGTTGAATCATAAAAAATCTTAATTACAAAATTCCTTGTAAAGAGTAAATACTCAATTATAAGAAAATGTATTTGCTAAGTTAAATCAAGACATGATAATGGAGAAATTTTCTTATACCAAAAAATTATCCAAAACTCGTTACAAATTCGTATGTGTGTAAGAGCATTTGATCCCAAATCACGCATCTCCAATTAAAAAGAAAATACAGCTACCGAAATTCCAAGGTTCTTTCAGCCCGAATAATATCCTTTTTGTGCTTCTCGAGCTTGTTTTCATAATCGGTCCGAGTAAATGCATGGAACATTTTCGGCTTCATGAAAGAAGAAATGGGGGGAAGGAACTAAAATAATAGAAGCAGAAATAGCGCAATGGGTAAACTGGTTCGATCGCAGCAGACAGCCTGCCGTCCTGAACATCATATTTGAGGCTCGTCACGTACAAGAAAGGATTGACACATAGATGGCACAGGTGCGGCTTTGACCCCGGAGAACACTTTTTCTTTGCCTAATTACACATAACCAATTCGCATTATTATTATTTTTCGTTTTATATGCATAAAAGACGAACTGATCATTATTTAGAGAATTACCTCTGCATGATAGGACCGTGAGAATTATTAACTCAACGAGGATTTTAATGGATTTTTAACAGTCCTTTTTAGCAGGGTATTTATATTCAAAAATACATATGAGTAGAGCTTAATATATTTACTGCTTAATTAGAATTCATGACTTGAGTCCTTGATAATGCTCAAGTTTTTCTTCAAAACATTGAATGGCATATTTTTTTTTACAAATTATTTTATTTTATTTATTAAAATATTATTTAAATTACCTTACCTTCAGAGGATTTTAGCCTCATTTCTAAAACTGCTTATTTTTACCTATCTTTGGGTTGTTTTATATTTTTACTATAAGATCGGTCTTAGTAATTGGAAATAATTTTTGATTAATTTGAATACAATACATAAATAATCTCATGGAAATTAACTTTTGCATGCTCTTGAGAACTATACTGCTCAGTCATTTATTTAAAAATTAATCCAGTGAAGAAACCGAAATAAATGAGCAGAATTAAAGTCACGGGGAATCTGAGTTCAATTATTCTAAAACTTTGTTGTAATAAGAAACAAGATTTTTAGATGCATTCCAAAATGATCTTGAATTGTAGGCTAGTTTTAAATTTTAAAGCTATGATATTAACTGTATCTACAACTTGATTTGTCCACAAACTTGTACAATACTTCTGTGATACTTACAATTATCTTCAGTATCAATTTTTCATTTTAGAAAAAGTTAATTTAAAGTGAAAATAAATATAAACAAATAAATTGAAGAAAAGAAAATCTGTGAAATGAGATACTATTAAAACTATTAAAACATATAAGAAAATTCATTGGAACTTTCAGTTTAATTATTATGAAAAATAAAAGAAATGGTTGTTTTACTTGCAAAAATATTATACAAAATAAACACACTGAAAACATAAATGAAAAAAATAAAAGAACAGGAATTATCGTGTAGATATAAATTGATTCATATTTCCTTTCAATGTAAACAAATAAATAGTGTCTGATTTTTGAAAACAGATTAAAAAAAATGGATCGTAAAAACAGAAAAACAAACAACGTTTATTTGATCTTATAAAAGAATGAAAAAAATTATACCATTTTCGAAAGTAATAGGACTAGAATAATTTCTTTCATATGAATTTTATATTAGAATACCAATATTTTTCCATCAACATGAATTTTTATACTGTGCAAGAGATGATTTTCCTCGTTGTAGTTTTTTATCTTATGAAGCTGAAATGACACATATAAGAAGTAAATAAAAGGATACAGAATTTGATTTCAATTGATCTCTACCATTTAAATAATTGAAACATTTAATGACAAAATAGAAGGTTGATCATGAAGGATGGATGGCAGTTGAACGTCAGAACGTTCAATCCGAATAAGCAAGAAAAAGTCCTGAATTTTCATCCTTTTTTCCCAACTAAAATTTTATTACTCTCTTTTATATATTTTGGCAGAAATTTTATCATTGTAAAGTTAGATTTTACTTTAAAATTAAGAATAGAATTCATGTATGGAATTATTGATTATTATGAGTATTTAGAATAACATAAAATATAAAATAAAATTTATAAATAATTAGAAGTGCAACTGACGGCTATCAAAGTTTTCTAGTAGTTCTTTTAAGAAAGCCCTTGTTTAAAGCAATAATTGAGAAAATTCATGAATTGATTAATGTTCAAAATATAAAACTCAAACAAATCAATTTACCTTCTTTTCATATTTTAAAATTTGTCTTAGTAGCTCAGAGAAATTAATATTATATGAATAAAATCAAAAGCCTCAAAGAAGAATGAAAGTACATTAAATAAATTGATAAATATTATATTTTAAATTTCAGTAAAGAAATATTAAATACATCAAGTGCTGTGTCAGTTTTTCTTCACTAATTGTAAAGAATTAAGAATGAATAAAATAATTTTTTTAAAAACTTTTATAAAGATAATTAATCTTTACAACTAAAGCATATATAATCTGACCAATAAAAATAAGTAAACTCTAAAAAAAAGTAAATAATATAAATAAGAAAATACTCAAATTAAATAATAATTGTCATGAAAAGACAATTAAAAAGACGTGAATGGTAAGAATTATAAGAAAGTTAGAAAGGATTAGAGAAAACTCGTCTCTTCGCATAAAAAAACAGGAATAAAGGCTTTTAAAATGTATTTCTTAAAAATCCAATAAATAAAAGACAAATAAGTAAATTGCTCGTCTTACTAGATCGAATGAATAGGACTTAAACAAAAATTTTAACTAGAATGAAAGTAAAATTTTCTTATAAAAAAAATAAACTAAATATAAACCTACTCAAAAGCAATAAACTAAATATAAACCTACTGCGTGTCGTGTTGTCGAAAGTCGAATTGCAAATGCATAAAACTAAAATTAAGAGATAGTTCACATAATGATATTTAAAATAAAAATTGAAAGTTTAATCAAGAAAAAATTAAAAGGAATTGACATAACTTAACTAAAAAATTTTACCTATTGAATAGAAGAATCATTATATATATACGGATATTAATATATAGATATATATATATCAGTACAAATTGTTAATTTATTTAATTTTATATTAAGAAAAGAACTTTTCATTACACAAATATATCTTTTTAATTGTCATAAATTATATTGAAAGTGGTATTTATTGGCGAATGCTCGGATAATGAGCAACCTACTGTTGGTACGTGTAAACACCACCCTTAGCCAGTGCAATTCGATTAGCTTCCATTTTCGTTCAATGATCTTATCTTAAATAGCTGTATAATTTTAGCAGGTAATGAAAACCTATAGTGTTACCTGTAAATCATTTGGCCACACCTGAAAAGGAAATTGTTTGTTATTATTCTTGCTGCCCCATTCACCTGAGCAAGAAGTCCGAGTGGATAACATGACGTGGAAACATGAATCTGGGAACCTGTAAGACATTTCTGATGAATGAGATCATCTTCGTAACTGTGGTTGCTGACCCTGAATACGTCCGGGCGAAGGCGGGTAAAGGTGCGGAAAAGAGAGAATAGAAATTGAATAACTTGAAGATTTTAAAACCGAGTTGTTGTCGCAAACAATAGAAGCAATAAAAGAAAAATGCTGTCACAGAGTGTAGGACAAAAATATTTTTATATTTAAAAAGTACTAAACTTTACTCTTTATTTTTATTTCTTATTTATAATAATAATTGTTTACAATAATACTATAAAATATTTCTTATTTATTCAAGTAAATTACATATTTAACAATAAATGTATTTAGGTATTACTGCTAATTATCGTATTCTATGAGATTAAAATTTCATGAAATTTTAAAAATTATAAAAAGATGAATTATTTAAAATATCTATTTATTCTGATTACATGCTTCAATCTTGGCAAATATTATGGGCTAAAAGTTTCAATAAAAATTATATAGGCACTTATCATACTAAATCGCTCCTCAAACGAAATATCTTTAATAAAAGGATGATTTTTTAAAAATTACTTGTAATATAGATTTTTTAATTTGCAGAAATATTTATAAAATGCTAAATGATTTCGTAACATCATTTTAAGATTGGTTCTAATTAACTTTGCGTATTATATTCAAAGTTCAACATTTTGATATCAGTGCTTTCGTCAAAATCATCGGAATTAACATTTATTTTTCCCCATAATTGGAATATGAAATAATATAGAGGCAAAACACTTAATCATGTAAAAACTCCTAAATATGCTTTTAGCTTAAAATTTAATATGTTTACCTATTTTGTAATAACTATATTTTAACACTAATGGCACATTTAATTCGAAATTTCATTTCTTCCTTTTAATGTATGATTATAGGTAGTCTAAAAAAATGATGTATTTTCATATTTTTTTTTATTTATTTATCCAACTTTTACAATTTTTCATTCATTTTAAATCAATTATTGAATTTCTCGTTTTATAAACTAAATTTTTTTCTCTTATTCTTTTATTAGACATTTGAATAACCGCCTAATCAAGAGCATGACTATAATCCACTAATTTCTTTAACTTTATATTATATCATATGTCCTTCATCCTGTTTAATTTCTTTGAATGCATCAAATTTCGAAAATTGAAAAGTAAATATACAAATAATAGTTTCGTAATTATCCCAATAACTAAATTCACACAGAATTCCTTCTCATTTTTTGCTATCCGGAAAGAGGAAATTGCTGAAAATTGTCCTATTCCTTTAAAGGGTCTTCATCGATTTTTCTTTCTTGGAAGAAATTGCTGACTATGTGACTCATCTAAGACTTCGAGCATCTGTTTGGAGAAAATATATCAAAAGATGAATATTTAACCATAATGATCCAGTTAATCATAAAAATACAATGAAAATTAATATACATACATTCTTGAATCTTTTATATAAAATATAAATATATAAATTCTATATAAATCTTCTATATAATTTATAAGAAAATTCATGGATGCATATCTATATTAATTTTCATGAATTTCAATAATTTATTTTTAAAACTTTAATAAATGTGTAAAATTCCCTTCATGTTCAAATTCCCCCATTATATATCTACTTGTTAGGTGTTCCAGAATAAATTTATTGAATTAAGTAACATTTTACAAAGTTTTTTTTTATCTAATCTAACAGAATAAATGTTTGTGTTAAGATAATTACTGAGAAAATGATTTGCAGCCCTTTAATTAACAATGAAATAATAAAAAAATGCGAAATTCATACATAATTCTATAAGAAAAATAATTTTATTTTCTAAAATCGTTTGATTTTGTTGCAAAAGTTTTAGAACTGATTAAGTTACCCGTCTATAAGAAGTGAAAGTAATTTTCTAGTCAAAAATTAAGTCACTCTTCAAATAACAATGAAAACTGTAAGAAACATTAATGCTAATACAGTTAAAGCTAAAAAAAAAAAAGCTCCCTCTTTATTAGATAATTAGCTACTGATTAATCATTTACTCTAATGTAACTTATCTGTTTTCTTTTTTTTTTTTTTTTTTGCCCCCTTCTCTATTTAAGATTCTGAATCCTCTTTAAAAGTAATGGCGCTATAGATGATTATCTATCTTTGTGTATCCTTGATAAATCAGCGCTGAAAAGTTGTGAGCAACACGTGCAGAGTTGTTGCTAAATGGCACAGTAGAGAGAAATATTAAAAAACTCCGATACTTTTACCCTGGAGCTAATCAGGTGTTCTGTCCAAAAAATTAGCATTTTTCCACCACCCCAGTCTATCTTTCACGAAACAGTTCCTCCAACAGTGATGATCTCATCGGGAGAACTTTTTTTTTCTTTTCCTGAACCAAATACTCCATTCGAACTCTTCCGTAAGATAAGCGAGCATTTTTTATTTTTCGAAGTTTGAAGGTTAATCAGCTTCAATACCTATTAATATGCAAAATAAGCATTACGTTTTATATGAAAAAGTTTTGTAATTTGGATAACAAATGATGGGAACTGCTCTGTTAAAAATACATAAAGATATAATTAATCCATCCAATGTAAATTTGTAAATAAATTTCGTCAGCAAAATATAATATCTTTTAACAAAAAAAAAGTAGTTCTAACAGTTTCCTTTAATTCTAATGTCAATACTACAAATGTGGTTGGAATATGATATTTTATATTGAATACGGTGAATGTACATGGAACTTTTTAACATGCAAATAACTTTTATGAATTTGAAAGAATGCTTCAAATTTATTGTTATTCCATAATTATATGCGAAACATTGTTTGATAAAACAATGTTCCCATACCAAAGAAACCAAAAATAGTTTCAGTTTATGGTTATATAATGAAAAAAATATTGGACTTATATGATTACAGTTAGTTTTTAAATAACCTTTTAATGATACTTTTATTTTTTATTAAAATATTTTTGAAAACATTCATTATTGACAAAAATTTTAAATTTATAAGTGCATGATCATTCTATTCTATGATCATTCTCATTATATTAATTTATTCATTAACTAGTTAGAATGTGTGAACTTTTTTGAAAATTAAAACTGGATTAAATAGAAATTGAGTTAAATCATGAACCAAAAAATATCTTCCTTTATGCAATATCATTTAGAGAGACATCACAGGAAGTGATTATGTTAATTATTATTTTATTTTACTGACAGATTATTTTAACAGCATCATATTTCCTTTAAAAATAAACAAGAAATTAATTCCCTCACTCAAAATTACTTTTAAAAAAAGTATATGTGTTGCATATAATAAAGACTTCTATAACTAATGTAATAAAGGAATTATATAAGTTAATAAATTTAATATTTATGATAAACTTTCAGGAATAAGATTAACAGCTATGCTAATAAACTGTGTTTTTGAATTTTTTCAAAATCATTCGTAACAAGCTTGCAATAAAAACGGCACTAGGCTCACCATACCTTTGTAGTACGACGACGCTCTTCAAAACGGAAGGTCTTGGATTTGAATCTAGCATCTGATGAACAATGGGAGATGGATATCATGCCTCTGTCTTTAGCATGCGTATTTATCAGATAAGTAAATTTCTTGTTTTGTTTTCTTCCATTGTAACACCAACACAATCCTCTGCTTATGAAATATCCATCCGGAAAGGGATAAACGCGATGGAATGCTTTACAACAGCCTCTTAAGGCATAAGGCTGTCCATTATGGGATGCCAAAACGCTCTAACTTTCGTTTCTTCAAGTGTTCGTGAGTACGACGCCTACCGCGCGTATGGGTATTTTTAAAAGACTGAAGTCTATTTTTCTGTAATGTATTGCGCCTTTTCTTAATTTTATTGTAGTACGCGTTTTTGGCACTTTTTTACTATTTTAAATGTAAATAATGCTTCAGTTGTGCGTTACCTTTCACATTTAAATTATAACAATTTTAATTTAAATCATAACCGTTATAATTTAAATAGAAAAAGAGTTGCTTCAATTTTGCTTCACTTTTCTCTTTCAAATTATAACTGTGATAATATGGATTTTTGTACACAAATCAGTAAAAGTTGCTTCATTATTTATTAACTGAAAAAAAAAATTTTAAGGTGATTCCGTCTCATGTGTAACAGAAAATGAAGAAAATTTTTAATGCGAAAATAATCATAGGAAATTTTTTTCTTTTAACGAAAAGTTATAATAATTTAATATGTACTTTGAGTAAAGAACGCTTTAAAAAAGTGTGCAATTAGCATTTTAGGAATCAAGTATTTAATTTAAATTCATAAATAAAAGACTAAAATTAGATTAGAAAAATAAGTGTCCACGAGTATAATATTTCCTAATTATGTTTAATCTATTATTTTCTCTTTGATGAATTAAAAAAATAAGTGCGTATGCATCGGACGTTTTTATTCAACATAAAAATATCAGCTCATATTTTTGATATTATAGTAATAATACTTTTTAGGTGAAAAAACATTTCAACTACTTCGGTTAATTAATAATTTCCGTATCTTGATGTACAAGTCTGCTTCATTTTTTGATATTAATAATTAATTGATAAACGAGCATAAATATTCCCATTGTGACTATAAAATAATTAGCATCATTAAAATCCTTGAGACATTGATTCAAATTGAAAAAAAATGAAATACTTCAGTAGTAATCAAAAAACATTTTTAACAGGGAGTGATAAATCATATGTTTGGAGCACAATGCTACAGACAAATGTTTATACACATCTAATGAACCTGTGATTATTTAAGAAGATATATTTATTTACATCATATATAATAAAGGTTAAAAGTAAAGAAAGGCATCATGAATCAAATAAAAATGAAAAAACGTAATCGATAAAATAAACGAGACACATATGAATATAATTTATGATTAGTTGATGATTAAAAAATACTATCATTAAAAATTTATAAGATTAAGGGAATATTTAGCTTTAATTAATAGATTTAGGTAATTTATTTTATAAACATTTTCCATGTCTAAAATGTTTATGATTTTTGAAAAAAATTTCCACTGTTTAAATGAGTCTTATATATTTAAAGCAGGGTTTATGAAAAATATGTAGATGCACATGATTTTAACAGATAAAATTTAAACTCATTTTATTAGTTCAAAGAGTAAAAAAATAAAAAATGATGTAGCATTACATTTTACTCTTTAAAATGGCTGATAAAAATAAAAAAATTAAATACAAATTTATTACTTTATAGATATGAGACGACTTATTTTATCTCATGTAAGTACTTCGTTCCACAAAAAGTATTTGCTATCAAAAATAATAAAAAAAATGCTTTCTCATTAAAGTTTAAAAATGTCAACATTTAATCACTTCGTGGGAAATTTTTATTCTTATTTTGGAAATGGAGATGGTTGTCAGTGAAGTATGTCTAATGTTTCACCTAAAATTAACTAGTAAACATTGATAAAAGAGCTTTAACCATTTCAATAAATTATAAATATCAAATTTTTAAAAAAAATAGTATTCATTTCAAGCTGTACACACGATGACAAGAAAGCTACTAAACTATTTTAATTAAAATTCACTATAGAAGCTAAAGTAGTGAATATTAATTTCTTTATTCGATGGATTTTTCTTGTTTTGAAAAGTGATTAACGTGTGTCATCATTTTTATACATGAAAGGATAATTATCTTAATAAAATGTTGCGTCGTTGTTTTAATGTTTATAAGTCAAGTGCTAAAAAATCTTGTAGCTTTTTAGAAATAAGGAATTATCTATAACTACAATATATTGTCACCATTGAAGTTATATCATCGAAGCAATATAGATTTCGAAGCTTAAATAAAAATATTAGATACATTATAAACTATTACATAAATCTTGAAAATTGCATAATTTAAAGAAAATTTTATTTGAATTAGTATGTAAACTGTAAAATAAAAGTCGTTTTTGGAAAAAATAACTCACCTAAAATACTTATACTTGTTAAAATTTATTGCTATTAATTTATTTTAAAATGAATGGTAAATACGTTGTTTTAATTTAAATAAACATGCATGTTTATATAAAAGGGAAGAATCTATTAGCTAACTTATACTTTATTAAAGTTCAAAACATTAAAGCTCAGTTAAACTTAATTACTACTTTTATACGCAGTTGCTTTTTTACATATCACCATTATACTCTAGAAAATCCAGAAAATAATATGCAAACTGAGAGAAACAGTTTGGGCATTTAATACTTTTGATAGAAACAAATTGTCACGAATTACTATATTTTTCATATTAGTGCCAAAAGCAAATTTTAAAAAATGCATCCTTGTTCGGTCTGAGCAGCTTAGTCTCTGTGAAATTTTGTGTTCTTCGGAAACGAACGAGACATCAGAGTTGGAAAAAGAGAGATGCTTGTGGCAGAACGCTATGTGGAATGAGGCTCCCTCATAGCACACAACAATAGAGAGAGATCCAAGTGATGAAGCGAATCGCTGTAAAATAACGGATGCTGTTTCACGGTTTGCGCGTCCTCCTCTCACAATCTTCATTTCCGCCTGTCATTTTATTTTTGTAAGACGCGTTTTGACATTCCGACAGCCTACCCCACTTGTCAGAACACACGCCCTCCCCATGAAACCCGAATTGATACATAGTTGTTCTCACCCAGGGCATCGACTCCTCCTTAGCCTTTCCAATCCTAACCATTGATGCTAAGTACCACGCAAATTTCACAAAATGTCTTTAAAAAAAAGACTCCCTGAACATTATTACTTTTACATCAATCATTAGCAATGTTTTACATACGAATATTTTTGAAAACTATTGTGATAAGCACAAATAAATTCATTTCTAACCTTCATATATATATATATATATATATATATATATATATATATATATATATATTGTTATTACGTTGTTATTGCTGAGGTAAAAGAGTAGGTTTGTTTGTCATTTTCTACAGTCATATTTTGTATATAAGGGTTAGTAAAAAGAAAAAATTAAATGTATTTTGAAATTAAAATATATTCAGTAAATGTTTTCTGAATTCTATCAAGTTGTTAGAAAAATATATTGTTACATTTATTTAATGTATAATTCTTCACAGATGCTTTTTTTAAATATAAGCAGTTGATATGTTCTTATTTCATTAAAGGTTTCTGTAATTTACAATAAAAATGAAAAAATGTATGTTCATATTTTGAAAGAAATACAGAAAACTTTATAAGATCCAATTTATACACGAATCACATAGAAAAGTGTGAGAAAATATTTATTATTTTACATAAAATTAAATTATAAAGAATTTTTATCATTCATGCATTAAGAAGAAGCATTTAAAAAAAAATATTGTTCCATTGTTTTGGTTTAATAAGATTTAATACTCTCTTTAATTTTTAAACAGAAGACAAGCATACACGTTAATAAAATTTACTTAAAAAGAATTCCCGTGAAGAAAAAAATGTCCTTTCCCACGGAACTCGGAGCTAGGTAAAATCACATTTACACATACGATACCTAATGATAACAGTGCAAAAAATATATTCAAAACATTCTATCTTTCTCCCTTTGACTAAGAAACCACCGTAAGACGAAAAGTGGCACTCATCCACTAAACAACATCAATCTTGTGGTTTTTTTTTTTTTTACTCTCTATAAATGGGCAAATGTGGCTTCACATAACAGTCACAATTTTTCATTTTCCGGTAAATTTTTTTCCCCTAAAATGGTTTGTTCTTGAGTGTTCTGCCTCGCCAATCCTTTTGATTCTCCTCAATCCATGATCAGTGGAGCCAATACAGTGGAAGTGTTGTTATTCAAGTACATTTTGCTGCTCTCCGATGTGAAAAGTAGAGGTGTTTATGTTTTTGCAGCAATTCTTCCAACGCCGAGCACACGGTCATGAACTCGCTCTAAAACTGAAGCGCAATCCTTTAGCGAGAAGGTATTGGAATCCTTTAAGTTTAGATGGTAGAAGGAAGCCAAGAATTTGATTTTTACCCGAATCAATACTGAAAACGTTATGCAGTTTCCAATGCTTTTCATAGACCTTTCTGCCCAAATGTTAAATGATCTCACATTTTATTTGTATTTTCGATCAATAAAATAAAGAGAAGAATGCATCCTTTCCCTCCCCCCCCCCCCAATCATTTCTGCTTAGTTTAATAATGGCAAGGTGACGTATTCATTTATTTTGTATACTATAAACTGTATAAACAACCATCAATATTGTTTTAAAGTTACTAGTACGATGTTGGGATGTTGAATGGCTATACCTATTCAATAATATCTACAATGTATACTATTAAATAGGTATAGTTAAATCTAATCGTAATTTAAAAAGCTGAATACTGTAAGATGATGATTTATTTAAAAATACAATATATAAATTAAAATTGTGGATATTTTTATGATGGAACAGTGAGGTTTTATTTATTTTGTAGAGAGTAACTTTTTTTATAAAACTAACTGTATATATAAATATCAATATTCATTTAAAATTACTAGTATATTATTATGTATACACTGTTAATATATTATTGAATAGGTATAGCCAAATCTAATCGTAAAGAATTTGAACACATATTGGAACACTTATTAAGATCATAGTATGCTTGCTTGTTTAAAAATACAACAAAAAATAAATTCCTGTACTTTATGTTATGAAATTTTGCTTACAATGAACGCACCAACTGGGAATTTATCTCTAATAAAAAGGAATAAGAGTGATTTATTTTTGGTCAAAACATAATTTAAGAGGAGGAAGCAATAAATGAAAACAAATATAAATCTCTTTCATCTTTATCAAAATTTAAGTATCGAAACTACATCAGATTCTTAATAACTTACTTTATACATAATCTCTTTAACAGTTGTTTTCGAAATTGGTTTAATCAGAGCTTATTAACTTTTGTACGAGTAAACAAACTCATATGTTCCATTTAAGATCAAACGTATATGGAATTATAAATATCAGATTTCTTAGTTCCTTTTTTATCTTGAAACTTTATTTTGTAATATAAACTATCTAAAAAAATCTAAACTGTTCCCACAATATGTTTATACACATTTATTAAATCATTCTAAAAATAAATGAATACATAAAGTTTCAAGTGATATATGATGAAAGCAGTTCTCACACAAATAGTTTATTTAAAAAATATTCCAAAAATAACTTGTAAAATTTTTAAATATTTACTTTTTAATCGAAATACAAAGAATGTGTCGATAAAGAAAATTGTTAAGATATTCGGGTAAAACAACTTCAAATAATGTATGAAACCGTTTCCTTTCTTTTCCAAAAAAAAAATATCTCCATTATGAATTTCCGATGCTTGAAAATATTTCATCAAATGATAATGTGCACTAAACTAAAGATTAAAGCTACATCCATTTAAAAACTAAACACTTAAACATACACTTAAATACTAAAGGTGCATACATTTTTAATGAAATATTTATATGATTTCATAAATTATTAAATGATTGTTTCATATTTTTGCTAAATTCTTTTAAACAGAAGCTCATCTTATGTTACTTTTCTTAAATTAAGTATTCATTTTCTCTAATGTTGTTAAATTCTTTGTCCATATTTCATTTTGCATGAAGAATTCCTCTTCACCTTTGGAAAATATATATAATCGATATATCATCAAAAAATGTATCGAAAAATGTGTTACACATTTTTATTTGAACTTTAAAGTAAAAATATCAACTAGGAAATTAAATAATTGATAAATAATTAATCATCTTTCTTAGTTGAACAAATTCCAAAATGAAAATACTTCATTTTGAAGGAAAGGTATATTAATGTAACCATGAAGCAATCATAGAATTTTTTGTTAAATGTGATTTATTCAGAATTAATAAAGATAATAAAAATTTATCTTTATGTTGGAACACACTGCAGATTTTATGCCAATATTACATGTGGTTATCCTTAAGAAATCATACTTTAAACAAAACTAAAATAAATAATAATATTGCATTATAATTTAAATCAGGGCCGTTAAAATACTATCATTAGAAATCATTATTTTGCTTGTAATTTCAAGTCAACATTGGATTAATTTCTACAATAAAATCTTGTAATTACAATTCACTACAATACCATGTCTTTAGATATAATCACTTGATTACCATGTTGTTCCTAAGCAATTTCAGAAAGAAGAGTGACTGATTGATTAATTTTAATGATAATAGTTAACCTAGTTTATATACAAAAAAATGATAAGGCTGAATCACAAACGAGTTTTAAATGTTTTGTTTTGTTTGTTATTCTCATACTGCAGCATATTTAATTAACTCAATAAAAAAAATCACATTTATAGTTCTTCATAAAAATTAATAAGAAACTGGTAGTCTAAGATTGTTATATTGATCTGGTATTCAAAAGTTTATTTGATTTTGCTCAAAAATTGATAATTTTTATAAATATTGGAATTTAAAATTAGAGAATGCAAAGTGAAGGATCATAAGCAGTTTTCTTTTTATCCAACATTTCTTCCTTATCATATTAAACTAAGATTCTCTTCTATTGGTAAATTAATTAAAATATCGCTGCCATTTCCTTCCTTTTCCCAAACGACTACCAAGAGGATTTGCTGAAAGTTTACGTAAAACAAATATTTTGCATTTGAAAAAGTGAATGCGTCAGCATAAAAGTTAAAATTTGGTAACCCTATTCAAAACTCCTCATTTCATTGAAAAAAAAATGAAATGCGCCAAATTTCTCTTTTATTTATTCAGGAAAAAAAAACCAATAGTCCTATATGTTTAAGGTAGGCATTGATCTCTATGCAAGAAATCACACACCCCGCCTTTCCATCATAGCGACAAGGAGATATTTTCAAATCAAAATAGGTTTTCGAATCAAAAAAGGTTTTCCCTCGTTAGTTACCTTTAGCCAGAACAAAAGCAAACAAATAATTTTCCCCTTTGGTGAACTTCCTCTGTCACGGAACTGCGAAGACAGAATCGAATTGTAATTATTATTTTTATTCTTTCTCTTGCCTTCTCCTAGTTTTACCATTCTTCTTCGTTTCGTTTTATTTTATCACATTTCGGTGCCGACCAAATTACAAGAGGGATCCTACCAAAGAAATATATGTTAAGAAATAAATTACGCGAGGAGAAAAAAAAAAGGTGATTACGCATATCGTGTCCAGTACCACAATTCTCACGGCCATAATGTGCCTTTTCTACTCACTGGATATCTTATTACACGCATTTGTATGAAAGAGAGAACAAGGGACAGAGTCCAAGCAAAATAAAAGTATTTCGAAAGCAAATAAAGAATAAAATGTTCTCTTTCTCCTTTCCACACAAATGAATGAAGATACCTTTTTTTATATATATAATCCGTTCCTTTTTTTGTATTTTGAACTACTTGAAAGTATTTTCTTTCATCTTTCACCGCACGAACAAAAAAGAAATCTTAAGAAGAAAAGAACCAAACTTACCTTATTTTTGTACCCGTGACCTTAACGTGTTAAAAAGAATTATCACTTCACTCATATCCTGGCAGATAATTCAGGCAGAAACTGTCAACATAAATTGCGCAAAAAATCTCAATATTTAGAATTTAAATGTGAAATATTCTAGTAGGGTCGTTTAGTTAGCTTACAGTAAATATAATTTTTCTTTGTATACGATCTTATATAAATACATAGATTTAAATTTGTTACCGAATTGCTATCACAGCTTGATAATTCTTAATTCAGTACTGGATTATTGCTAAACGCATATTGCGTATTTGTTTACTTAAACAATGCATCCTTTCATACAAAAGTGAAATTATTTTTTAAACTTTTAATACGAAATTTTAATACGAAAATCTTTAAGCTTTTAGTACTCACTATAATATCTAACATTTAATGAATGTTTATTAAATAACCCTTCGTATAATGTGGACTTAGCACTTACGATTTCTTTTATCAACATTCGTAATGAAACAAAACTTGCTTTTTTTAACATGTTTAGATCATGCTACTAGAAAATAGTTTCGAAGCGATTTCATAAAATAAATTGGAACAAGCATTCGATTTTTGTAAATTTTGACAAAAAACTATTAAAGAGAACTAGACATTTGTAAATGAAACATTTTTATAACAGTGAGAGTTTCAGTACTGTTACAATTACATTGAAGTAGGTGGACAAATGATGAGATCGAAATGACTTCTATTCAACTTTCGCGTATAGAAAGGTGGGGAGCTATAAGCAGATTGCTTACTTTTATGAACAAAACCAGAATAGAAAATACTGTCAGGAGCACAAAGATTATAAAATATATTTGTATTGAAATACAACCCAGGGGAAGGTAAATCCAATGACACAGAATGAGTTTCAAAAATTGTTAAGAGAGACTGGCCTGCGGGTGAAATCTGTAGGAAGGATTCTTAAACCAGTCAAAATAGCCCTATTCATCCTTAAAAGACAAACTGAGAAATGCTTGTCGGTAGAACAGGATTATAAAGGGAACAGAAAAAAATTTTTGAATTGTTAATGATGAGTAAAATAGAAAAAGACAGCTTTATTACGACCTTCTTACAATGAAGAGTTGAAAGTAGGACACGAAACTATGCACCTCTAGAAAACTTCAAACAGCTAGGATAGGCAGTCAATTAAATAAAGTGTAGCAGGAACATAAACAGGTGGATGAGACAAAATAAAAAACTTGTCAGACCACCAAAATCATTACTAAATTCCCTAAATTCTGTAATAAATTAGACTCTAAAACAGTAAGGATAAGGATTGAAACACAAAGCAGTAGACTCACTTCTAACTGAAATGAATTCATTTGAAAAATAACTCAGAGATAAACCATCTTCCTCAATACGCCAGGTATAGACGTGATATACTTGTTAGAAGAGGGCATAAATTTAGCATAGAACTTCGTCAACAACCTGAAAGTTTATACAAAACCATTAAAGTTCATGGAAGTAAAAATACTTCAAGTGAGCAATCACTTGAGTAAAAATGTTACTACTAACTTCAGCAAGAAACTCCGTACTAAGAAACTTCACCTATCCCTGATTCAAGACCTTTTCCCTCTATTTTATAACAACATGCATCTTAAGTGAAACATTAGGTTTAAATCTGGATCAAAAACTTACTTAGAACAAGCATTTTTATTACAAAAGAAATCAATCGAATAATACATAATGACGTGCAGATGGAAGTTTAGTAAAAACTAGAACTTGTAGACAAAAATAATGTTTTTAATGTACACAACTGTTATCATATTTATAATAACTTATGAATCGGTGGTCTGGCGTAGGGAAACAGTGAATTGATAAACATGTTAAGAAGAAAGGTTTGCCTGCCTATCATAGGTGTAGTTTAATATCCACCATAATAATAAATACCATATTAGGTTTGAATCCCTTGTGGATATTAATTTGTAATAAACTGAATTTGAATGATATTTCAAAATTAATAAGCCTACTGCTAAAGGAGTATAATATCAGCTTTATTTAGAAAATGTATGGTATTACTTTCTTCATGTCTTCAGACATCATTGAAAAGACATAAGTATTTAACTGGCTATTCGAAGTAGTTTTTACTACATAAAAAATAAAATGATAAAATGTTCAATTTTTCAACAAGTTATTTAATATTGGTTACTTATGGATTAAAGAAAGACAACCTTTCATGAGTAGGAATACATGATGTGCCTCTAAATTCAAACTCTTTAAGAATCTTAGGAAATATTTCATGTAGAAATTCTCTTTATTGTTAGCTGTCTGCAACTAAATCTTAAAACCTGTCATGGTATTCTAAGAAATCCATGAAAAGTTTTAAAAATGGTACCTTTTATTTTAATATGAATCTGCAACTATAAATCTAAGGAAAGGGCAAAAAGATTCCCATTTTTTTAGAAACAATCAAGCAATTCTAAAAGATCTTAATTCATCCCAAATTAAATTAAAGATTGTTCTGGAATGCAGAAAACTTGCATGAGAATTGTTAATTTTTATATGGATTCCGGGATATTAAGGAATTAAAATTTATGAAAATGGATATGAACTTGCAAACCACAAGAACCTAGCAAGAGAAGATTTAATTTATCAATATGAAAAAGGCTAAGAAATGGCAAAAGTTTAATTAATTTTAGCTTAATTCCTATGAACTAAAGCATGCTAAAATAATGTTTATCAAATTATCAATAAGAATTTCTCATGAAATTCTTGTGTATCCAAGGCAGAGGATATAAATAATCAAACAACTTATCACAGCATTTTAGAAAGAACCTTCATTAAGTGGGAAATTTTTAAGGAGACTTCTTAACAGACTGCAGGAAATTCTATAACAACAAAGAAACAGCATAATGCAGTACTTACAAGCGTTACGACTTGCCTTTACAATAGACTGAGTGTTTTAGGTAACACATTTTATCCATCATTGCCCTTTAACTCTATGAAAAGATCCTCAAACTTCTTAAGCAGAGTAGGCAGACCAAGCAAATGGAACTAAGAAAAATTTGGCTTGGAACATTTGGCACAAAATATTACTGAAAAGCAAAGGTGCCTAGTAACTGATAAACTCAAAAAAAGTAGAGAATTTTTTTTTAAACTTAAATAAAGGGAAAAATAATTTCATATTTCTATTTCCTTTTACTGGCCAGTGGTTTAAAAATCATTTGATGTGTTATATGTATACACATGATCATAAATCATTATATTAATGGAATTTTTCTTTGTATATCAGTTTTGATAAAAATTAATTGATTAACATTTTGTATGGATTCCCGTACTTCTATTGAATGAAATCAATTTAAAACAAGCATAATCCATTTTCAAATTTATACAAAAAAGAGACAAAGACAATTTTTAATTTTGTTTTTAAATTCTTAAATATGATAATCACACGCATGCTACATTGTATATTATGCGCGTGCGTATCTTTTTTCACCCTAAAGAGAGTAATCAGAATAATTTCTTACATAGAAAATATGTAATCATCTAGAAAAAATTATAATGCTTTATTCTTTTATAACGGTAATGACAAAAAATCATTTATAAAAACATAAAATATAAAGACTCCTATACAAAATCGTTTTGTCTTATCAAGTAAAATGTCCTTCCCCATTTTAAATCAGCAGTAGCCTTCCTTCTCAGTATTCTTGAGCGATTTAAAGTAAATGAAAATTTCATAATAAGAAGAATCGCTTGATCATTTTCAGTTATTTCTCTGAAGAATATTTAGAATGAGCATTTATGTAGGTGTGAAAAATATATTTAATGATGATAAATGATAAGGATGATTCTTTTTTATACAAATAAACGATTTTGATTAATAACTATTAAATGCTTGGTAATCAATTATGCAATGCGCCCTGTCATGATGCACGTGTCCTCTGTGGGCGCAGTCATTGTGGTTTCAGACTCGTAATTGTTAGCCCAGAAACATTGTGGTCACGCTTCGAACGGTGTCTCGGCATCTTAGGGTCTGAAACTTCTCCGTTATTGCAAGTTATTTCGAATACCACAGGCCTGGGCGGCGTAAGTCCCGTTACATCCAGTACAAGTTGTAAGCAATGACCTTCTTATAGTATTATATCTGTGTGCCAGACTGTAATAGTAATTAATGTCCCGCATGGTTGGAAACTCGATCCCAAGGTGAAGACAGGGCTCAGAGCCTTCAGAAGTCAGGCGCCTAATCTATTAAAGTCCATCAAATGTGAAAGGAAGAATAGCTTTTTTTGCGGTTAGACACTGACTCAAGATGATCCATTTTCAAAATATTAACATCTTTGTATTCAGAAAATTAGTTGTCACTTTACAAGTATTTAGCTGTTTTAGGAAAGAAATAGAAGTCTCCATTAAAATATAAGTTTTTACATAAATTACTTTATTACAGAAAATAACTTACCAAATCAACAGTTCTAATTAAAAAAATTGAAATAAAATATATTTTTAGAAACTATTCATCAGCAAGTAATCGAATACGTTGCACGTTATCATATAATATATTAAAATTAATATATATATAT